>PVKE010040333.1:0-14636 GCA_004027555.1 Craseonycteris thonglongyai
TTAACTGTAAAAACTGCAACAACAACAACAACAAAAAAGATAGATAAAAGAGTTAAGTAAAGAGAAGTCAAGAAATGCAACAAGGGGAAGCCGGGATGGCTCAGTGGGTTAAGCGCTCACTTTGCAGCGCCGGGGACCGGGGATCAAATCCCGGCCCCGGCCCGTGCGGAACCATATGCTGAACTGGGAGCTCCCCCAGCTCAGTTCTCTCTCTCTCTCTCTCTCTCTCTCTCTCTCTCTCTCTCTCTCTCTCTCTGTCAAAAATAAATAAATAAAATATTAAAAAAAAAAAAGAAATGCAACAATATTTATTGATCATGTACTGTGTGCTAAACCCTTCATATGCAATACCGCTTTGTCCTCAGAACAAGTAGGTTTTGTTATGCTCATTTTCAATCTGACACTGAAGCATGATGAGGCTAAAACAATATACCAAATGTTATACAACTGGAAAATGACACATCCTTATACTACAAAGCTAGCCCTGTAGTACTCCAAAATCCATGTTCTCTTCACTTTGCTAATCTGGGGGCAGGACTCCTAGAATTTACCATTTGACTAGACTTGGGAATGAACAAGAAAGAGGTATCAGGGATAACATTTTAATCCTAGAGACCTGGAGAAATGATACATTTAAAAATACGTTGAAACAGGCTATTGTGTAGAGAAGCACAACAAATTCTGTTCTAGATGCAAAATATGAGATATCAGCTGCGCATTTCCATAAAGACACCGAAAGACAGTTGAAGGGTATGAAAGAGTCTCATCAAATCAGGACTGACAGTGCAACTATTTCAAACACATTATAAACAAGCAACCATTTGTTTGGCCTGCCAATTAAAAAAAAGGGGGGGTTAGTATTCAACTTGAAAAATATCACATTTTACCCAAAAGTCCAGATTCTTGGCCTCTCTTTAAAAAAAAAAAAAAAGGAGAAGAGGAAGAAAAAGAAAAGAAAATCTGGTTGGGTCTAGATGCCCAACTGGTGACAATTATGTAGAACTGGGTGTCACTGGGCTCTTGAAGGAGCAGCTCTAATTTGCCACAGATCCCACCTGGGCTGCCACCAACAGTGAAGTTATCCATGTAGCTTTTGTAGAAAATTGAGTTTGCACCCTAATATGTGTATTCATTAATCTTTTCAAAAAAACGTATCTACTTTGCTAGTCACTGGGAAAAGAGTGATTGAACAGACTGATGTACTCTTTAGCATGAAAGACAGACATTAAACAAGTATTGCATCAATTATACCATCAATTTATGATAAAAGGGGATGCAATAGGTGTTTTGGAAACATTCAGTGGAACACCCTCCCTGAGGAATGTCATTGCAATAAAGACTTAAAGATGAATAAGAGTTCACTAGAAGAGGTGGGAGCAGTTTCTAGAGAGAGTGCAAATGAGCCATATTTAAGGAACTGAAAGAAGTTAAGTATTGCTTAAATACATAGTGCAGGAGTGACAATGGGGAAAATGAGGCTGGAGAAATTATAACAACCTTCCATCCTAAGATAGGAAGTTTGAATTTTATCTGAAATATGTAAAATTTTACTAATGGGTTTATCTGGGTAGCAGCAGCATCAGATATATATTTTAGAAGGATAGTTCCAGCAGCACTAAGAATAGACATAAACACAGAGCCAAGAAGACCTGTAGAAATCTATGAAAGGATGATGACTTAGCCAGGGTAGTGACCCTGAGGATGGAGCAAAGAACATGGACAGGAGAGACTTTTTGGAGCCTTATTGGATTTGGTCATCTGTTTGATATCTTGATTTGGGTGAGGAAGGAACAAAAGGAGTCACAGATGGCTCCAGGTTTCTACTAGAAAATGTGGAATAAGCCAGAAGGTGGAAGGAAGTACCAGTAAGGAGTCCAGGACACCAGAACCCACCCAATTCTGGAGGCAGCAAATGACTATCAGTGGAAGCCACAAGTACATCACACTGGGACAGCAATGTCCAGACTGCAGCCAGCTACAGCAGGTACAGGAATGAGTTCCTCCAGAATATAATGTGGACCTGGCAATTTATCTGATGTGCTTTAGTATTTGGAAATATAATTGCTAGACATTTGATAGAGCAGTTGGAAAATTTGGAAAAAATTTAAGGATAAGTGTATAGAAAGCCAACCAAATAAAAAATAAAGCAACTTCAGAAAAAAACATTTTAAGTAAAATACAGTATGCAAATAAACATTACTATCAGTGTTAACTACTGCTGTAACCAACATCAACAAAAAATTGCATGTAAACATATCAGGAAGATGAAGAAAAAGAAGGAATGATGATGGTTGTGGTGGTGAGAAATGATACAATTTTTAGCCTGCCTTAATATAAAATAAATATGCAGTATCTATAGTTGATAAAACAAAAATTGGAAATGCATGTGTATTCTCTTAAACATAGAAGAAAATACAAGAAATAATAGCTAAAGAAGTTGAAAGCAACTACCTCTAGAAAAGAGATTGTGGGTGAAGCTGGGATGGCTCAGCGGGTTAAGTGCTTGCTTTGCAGCCCCAGGGTCCGAGGATCCAATCCTGGCCCCGACCCAGGTAGATCCATATGCTGAACGGGGATGTTTCCCCAGTTCAGTTCTTGCCAGGGCCTATGCAGGAGGCTTCCGGTCCAGTTCCTGCCCTGTGCAGCCCCGTGCCCACCTGTGGAGTGAAACTATATGGAAAACTAATGCTGTCAACTTTGGAGACTGCTCTGGGCCCTCTTCCTTCTCTCTGTCACTCTGTGTCTGTCTGTCTGTCTGTCTGTCTCTCTCTGTCAAAAAACAAAAATAAATCTCTAAAAAAAAAGAGATTGTGGGATGTGAATGAGAAGACGAACTGATATAATACTTTTATAAAAATAAAAATTAATTTAAAAAGTGAAAAAGAAAGAGAATTGAGGTGGAAGAGAAAAGCTCTAGAGGATAACCTTTCGGTGTCTCCTACCAAATCTGACCAAATTATGTTACTTCCATTTGAAAATGATCCATAAGACACACTAATAAACATAAATGTCCAGTGCTCAAGTAAATTGAGGAAACATTTGAGCAAATTAAATGACATAAAAAGTTAAAATGTAAATTTATAAAGGTGGATCAATATTTGCTATCCACTCTTCACTAGTTCTTACAACACTACTTAACTTATTATTATGTGTTTTAATGTTTTTTGTTTTGTGGCTCACCTCTTAGTATGTAAAGTGGTTGTAAGTCAGAGGCATTTCACTAACATAGCAGTTTTGACTCACTTCTATAATGAAATCTGTGTTTAGGGAATTAATTTCTCTAGAGAATAAAAAAGTATTTTCTGAAGTTGCTTTGTTTCTTATTTGCTTGGTTTCTATCTATCCTCTAATGTCTAGAAATTTGAGTATTATATCTCTGTAGTATTTATTATTATACTCTAGAGAAATTCTCTAAATGCATAAGTTGAATACCTTCTTTGATTTAGAACCACTTCAATACAGTTTTTGACTCATGACTCTTGGGAAGTCAGGCCATTCTCAGTGTGTTATAAGAACATGGAATTACTTCAGTGTGATTATGAGGTTGACCTTCTATAGAACTGGTCCAGTCACATGTGAAATTCACCATGTGAACATCTGCTTCCATAATTAGTACAAATGTATGAGACTGTGAGTTAGGGTCTACCATTGCATACATGTGGCACATTTTTAAAGAATGACAATTAGTTAAGAGATTTCTAAGAGAGAAGTGTGGTTGTGTTATAGAATCAAATGCAAAATTCAACTAAATTGCTGGGCTAAAAAAAATCATGTTCACTCTATTCTGTTAGAGGAATTGTGATAGAAATTGAAGAGATCATAGGCTAAACTTCAGAGATAATGAATAGTTCCTCTGGTAATGATAGGAATGAAGAGAAGGATGTGAATAATATAAACACATACCCATTGCCTGCTAGCTAGTATTATTTAACTGCAGAGGTCAGCTCCCAGATCCCACTAGAACCTTTCTAGTTGCTGAGATGAAGAGCAGTTAGAAGTGAAATGTCTGGTATAATGGAAAGCAGTAGAGCTTCAAAATCAGGCAAATTTGAATTTGAACTGTAGTGTGAGGAAGGTGATATCAATCTTCCCTATTTAGAAGATAACATCTACTTTGCAGGATTGTTTTACCAGCACCTTATTTTCATCATCTACTGACCTTGTGGTAATTCTTCTTCACTGTTATAGATTAAGTGTCATAAAGTCTATAAAATGTAAGTAGGGAGCCTGGCAAAACACAAAACCTTCAGCATTTGATGGCAATTGTTAAGAGCTCATTATCGTAAAGAACGCTAAAAAGTTGACTTTTTAAAAAAATGATAAATGATAGTTCCATTTTACAGATGGGAAGCATATTTTCTTTTCTAAATTAAAAATGATGTAAAAAGAGAGACAGCCTTTTACAGATATTTAGTCTTCCAAAATCATGTGAAAAATTAATTTTTAAGAAAATCCTAGAAATCTGTGTCTCTCCAATACAAAGAGGTGGAATGCTGATTCTATAATGGACCCTAAAAAGCAATAAATAAATTAAATCTTGATGAGAGATTAAAGGAAATATCAATAATCTATCTCTCTCTTTTAGAACCTTTTTATTGTTTCTTAATTTCCTGGTAACATTGTAGCCTTGCTGTTATTTTCACTTGCTATGTGGTATTTATTGCCTAGAGAGTTAAGTTTTCTTTTTTCTTTAAATTTTAACTGTATGAATTAAAGACTTTTTTTCTTTTAGATTTTTATTTCATTGTTTTTGACAGAGACAGAGAGAGACAGAAACAGAGAGAGACAGAGAGAAGGGTGAAGGCCCAGAGCAGTCTCCATAGTTGAACTTCATCAGTTTTTGACTTGGTTTTGTTCCACCCAGGTGGGCAGGGGCTGCTCAGACCCAGAACTGGGCTGGGGCCTCCAGCACGGGAGGTATGCCCGCTAGAGCCAGGGAACTAACTGCGGGTCAAGAACTAAACTGGGGGGAAGCCGGGATGGCTCAGTGGGTTAAGCGCTCACTTTGTAGTGCCGGGGACCAAGGATCGAATCCCAGCCCCGGCCCCAGCCCGTGTGGACTCATGTGCTGAATGGGGAGTTCAGTTCAGTTCTCTCTCTCTCTCTCTCTCTCTCTCTCTCTCTCTCTCTCAATCTCTCTCTTTCTCTCTGTCAAAAAACAATAAATAAATAAATAAAGAATAACAACCAGCAGCATCTAGGAAGGTGGCATTTAAGAAAACGTTTATAATAAATAAATAAATAAATAAATAAATAAATAAATAAAATAAAAAAGAACTAAACTAGGGACCTCCTGCGTGGGAAGCACACCACAGTTCATCATATGGGTCTGCACGGGCCAAGGCCTGGATTCGATCCTCAGTCCCCAGGGCTGCAAAGCGAGCGCTTAACCCACTGAGTCATCCTGTCTTTCCCTTTTTTCTTTTTTTGAAGTGGCAATAAAGGTTAATTATATTGAATTTAATTCCCATGGTCCTTAATGGTTCTTTTCTGTCTGTCAGTGGCCTTTAATAGGAAGAAAATGTTCTCATTATTTGTTCTAAATAATTAAGAATCAATTATATAAAAACTTGTAAAATATGTTTACCACATAAATTTACTCATTAACATTAGTGATAGCTGCTTCTGTCATTGCTGGGGAAGCACCCCCACCCTGCAGAGAATTCTGTTCTAGTTCTCAGAAGAAAGGAGCAGGGCAGCATGTGCTAAGAGACAGGAGAGCCATCACAGAAACCAGGGAATGGAGAGTTCTAAGGAGGGAGTGATGACATTGTCATATGGAAAGGCTAAGTAAGGCAAAAACTAGAGAATCTCTTAGTCTGGGCAATAAAATTTCATTGGTTACTTTTACAAAAATGGCTTCAAAGGACAGGAGGGAAGAGCTTGTTGATCTTCCCGTTCCCTCTAGGTTATCACATTCATCCATTCTCGTGTTCTCAGCCACCCCACTGAAAACATACAGATCTGTTTTGCCAGCAAAGCCCTATTTTCAGTCTTCAGATTTATACATGCTTTCTAGATTTATTTGAGTATTTGAACCCAATGAGTCTAATTTTCCTCCTTGAAACCTGTCTCCTGTACTCTATTCTCTGTCTCATTTGAGTGACTATCCAAATCCAATACCAGGACCCTGTCATCCTTGACTCTTACTACTTACCTCCCTCATCAAATCAGCTGCCAAGTCCTGTTGATTTTGTCACTGATTTCTTATCTAATCTCAGCTCTCCATCATGAGCCTTTGACAGGACCTCATCCATCTCTTAGCAGACTAATGGAGCAGTCTCCTTATTGATATGTCTTAGACCCAGCTTTTTTTCCTCCAATTTATTCTTCACACAGCCAACAATAATATTTCCAAATGTAAATATGACCATGCCATAATGTAAGTTAAGGCTGTTCTCTTTCTCTTCTCTAATTCACAGAAAGAAACTAAAAATGTGCAACTGAGAATATAATGCTTATATGAGGCCTCCTATTGCCTGGCTGCAGCCATCTCTCCAGCTTCTTCATACAAAGTGTTCCAGAAACACAAAACTCTTATTTCTAAGCTTAGGCTGTTTTCTCTGTCTTAAATGTTACTTTAAGATTCATCTCTGTTGTCATCTCTTCCCACATTGTTTATTTTTTACTCAATGGCATGGTTATTCAACTCTCCTCTGTGCTCCATACTACCATGTGTGAAGTTCTACAATTGCACTTACCAAACCTACAACAATTATTCATTAAGTATATATTTATTGAATGCCTACCCTATTCCAGGGAAACAGGGTTGAAGAAGAAAGAGAGCAGAATATGGGACTATATCTACTTAATCTTTTAACTAGTAGTGTTTGGTTCAAAGTTAGGCTGTCATTATATTTGCTACATAAATAATATAATATTATTTTGTGGAAATGAATTTTAGAAATGTGTATACAGGGGAAGTCGGGATGGCTCAGCAGGTTGAGTGCTCACATTGCAGCCCCAGTGTCCAAGGTGCAATTCCCAGTCTTGGCCCGTAAGGACCCATATGCTGAACTGGGATGTGCTTGCCAACCCAGCTCAGTTCCCACTGGGGCCAGCTTTTCATGTGGGAGGCCCCCAGTTCAGATCCCACCCAGGCGTGCTGTCATGTGGGATTCCCCCAGCCCACACAGGCACACATGCTGTTCACGAAGTCCCCTGCCCAGCTCCCACCCTGCCAAGCTCCCATCCTGTGCAGCCCCATGCCCACCTATAGAATAAAATTTTCAAAAACTAATTATGTACATCTATGGAGACTGTTCTAGGCTCTCCCCCTTTTCTCTGCCTCCCTCTGTCTCCCTCTGTCAAAAACAATAAAAATAAATTTTAAAAGAATGTGTATACAAAATTATACAAAAACATAGAAAGACAACTAGTCTTGCTTTGCTGATGAGTCAGGGAAGTCTGCCTGGCAGCAGTGTATTGCTAAAGATAAGTCTAGAACACAATTTAATTGGATTTTTTAAATAATAAATTGAGCATTTGAGAAAATTTATGGAGCTTGTTCAGTATAGCATGTGGATAGTTAAAGGTGGAGTCAGAATTCAAATTTAAGTCTCTCTGATTCAAGGTTAATCATCTTCTCAGTATGACCACAAATGGAGAAGACACTCCAGCTATCCCATAAGCCATCACCTCTCTGGTTTGTTAACCTGGTCAAAAAAAAGAGAGAGAGAAAAATTGTATGTATATGTATATATATAATCACCTCATAATAGTATGAAAGTCTAGATTAATGCCATTCATCCTAATTTTTCACATATCACATTGATGATAGCCTATAGACAAAGTCAGTACCTTTATAATTGTCAGTTACCAAAAACTTTATCAACTAGTTACTAAAAAAGTGACAGCAGCAACAACAAAGCCCAAGGCAAACCTGTGCACACACACACACACACACACATACACGTTATAGAACAGTTATCAGGAATTTGCTCCAAATGCCTAGCAACAATAAAAATAAAAAAAGATTTAAAGTTGTGATTTTATGTTTAGCTCTCTTTTTATTTTTTAAGCTTTCTTCATTCTGTATTAACTTGCTTACAAGGAAAGTAACCATGGATAAATAGGTTAAAAAAAACACTTTTATTTAAAAATAGTTAAATACATTTGTTATTGGGTAGAATGGGTATGATGAGGTGCAACACCTTGTATATTCAAACCAACAACTGTCATTCTAATAAAAACAGATATACAAGAGGCGTCCAGAAGAAATACAGCCATTGTCAATATAATGAGAATGGCTACATGTTTGGATACTTTCCGGACAGCCCTCATATTCTCTTTCTTGATAAATAACATTGCCCTTCTAAAGGTAAAAAAATGTTTCAGAAACATTTATGTACAAATTTTGCTAAAATGATCTGTATTTTAAAAACATTAGCAGTGATATTTATTGTTTTCTAGGATAAAATACTTATTTATTTATTGTAGTTGCCATCTTTCTGCACGGAAGACAAGAGCTCATCTCTGCAGCACATTCAATATTTCCAAAATGCACTAGAAGACATTATAAGCGTTCCCTTTTCCATATCTTATTTAATGCTACCAGCACTTGCCCAGTTCCACACCTCCCACACCAGCCCACAGTTCCACTGATACTGAGACCTTAAAGTATTGTCAGACCACAAAACCTCCCCTTCTTTGTCTGTGATATACACTGGCACCAAGCTGTAATGATTTCTCCTCTCATGAGTCTCTCTCCTCACCCTTCCTGATGGTGCCTTAACAAAGATTCATTATTTTTTTCACCTCAGTGTTCTCTAGTTACCTACCTTACTGCTTCTGGTCACAAGTGCCAATTGTTTCTCAAAAACAAAAATCCAAGTCAGTCACTTTCTTATTTAAGAAAACTTAAGGGGTGGATGTTAATGTGAGTAAGCAGTGTAGAATAGTTTGAAAGGCATGCAAATTCACACATACAACTCTGTAGGTTAAAGTTAAGAGCAAGGTCTAGGAATGTGGTTTTTTGTTGTTGTTTTTTTGGAGGAGTGGTGGGGATGAATAAAATGCAATGTACAAAACCCTCTCTCTGTTATAGTATTTATTTATAATAACTGGTTGACTATATATATGAGGAAGGGGGTACTTTGTTAATTCACATTTGGGTTCTGGCACTGTGCTCATCACTGAGTACAAATGTAAGAGGTGCTCACTTAACACAAGCAGTCAGTACAGAAGGGAAATGGGAAGAAAAGAGGGGAGAAGAAAAGAAGAAAAGGAAAGAATGTGGGAGGGAAGGAAAAAAAAGAGTAAATTGCTATCGTAATTAGAAGATCACAAGTGTATCAAGTGCGTAGGTAAAACCATTTTTCCTTTATTATTTTTGAGTTGGCTCTTTTCTAGCTAACGGTAATTATATATTAAAACTTGCATTAAAGTAATAACAAAACATTTTCTTATAATGTGCACATGACGGTGCCAGCCATCTTTCTAGAACAGTCTGAATAGGGGGGTGAGGATTAAAGACACAGACACACACAAATAGGATTGGGAGGGCTGTTAGAAAGTCTTTGCAGTCTCCAGCCCCGAGTTTATTTTTACAGCTCAATATATAGAAAAAGATCACGTGCACATTCTACAGCAGTGAGATAATTGATTAACTAGATGCAAAACAGATTTCCTATACCAAAGATTACTTGGAGACAACAAGTCTGGGAACACAGAGGTAACATCTTAAAGCAACCATTTGTTTGCAGTCACCTACAGAAAAAACTCCCTTTCCAGGAAGAAACCTGCTGGCATTAGCAAAAGATCAATTAGGAACAGACTGCCAAACTTGCATATCAATGAAGTCAGGGGAGTTGTTTATCTCCCAGACTGGGAGTCTTGGTCATTCTCAAGCCAAGCAGAAACATTCCAGCAACCCTCTACCATTTCTTTGAGGGGGAAGGGGCAAGAGAAGAGAAACTCCTGGGAAGGAGAGACAAAGTCTCATTTCTTATTTTCCCAATATTATTCCGATGTCCCCTATGTGACTGTGCCTGTCTTAGGTTGTTCCTCCTCGAGGAATCTTACCCATCATTGACTAACCAGCCATCCTCAGGGGCTACATCGAGTCTCTCAGGACAAGTAGTCTTGCCATTAACTCTCATAATATCACACAGGGTGGCATCGCTTCCAACATGCACAAAATAGTTATTTCTTTGAAACATTTTTCAAATTAACTTGGAAACACTATACCCTGAACACTTTTAAAGTGATTCAAAGGAAGAAGTTCTAAGAAACTAGCCATTCAGTGACGCCAACTCCTTAGATAATCCTTTTTCCTGGTGAAATCAGCTTTTGCCAACATATGGCATCAGTGACTGTCTCATTGAATGTTTATGATTTGTATGAAATTTTCAGGAAAAGGGTTGTTTTTTTTTAACTCACAAGCAACTAAATATTTTTTATTTGTGTTGGAAAAATAAACAGCTTACCGGTACTTATTTTTTCTATGGGACTGTTTTAAGATGTAATGAATCACATTCCCAAAGTTTTTATTGTAGCTTTAATTTTGTAACCCAGAGTATAAAGGTGATAATAAAATTCTAATACAAATCATAATAGTTAGCATTTATATAGCTCTTTAGTGTTAGCAAAGTGCTAAAGCGTATATTCTCATGTACTCTAATCTAGGCCCTCTCTGTCAGCAGTCTTTGAATCTGTGCCTTTTTCCCTAATACCCCTGGGCTCAAGGTTCCCAGTCTCATTCTTTCTCCTCTTCCAGGCATCCTTCAACTGCTGTCAGTTGTCACTGTTATCTTTCGAAAGCACAGATTTGATGGTGCAGAGGGAACAGTGCTCTGCAATAGAAATGGCTTTGTATCAGACAAAACTGAATTCGAGTGCTAGCTCTGGCACTTCTTAGATATATGACCTTTAACAGTTAATTTACTTAGGACGCCAGGATGGCTCAGTAGGTTGAATGCTCACTTTGCAGCCCCACAGACCAAGGATCCAATCCCAGCCCCGGCCCATGTGGACCCATATGCTGAACTGGGATGTGCTTCCCACATGGGAGAACCCCAGTTCAGTTCTCTTGCCACCCCCATTTGGCCCCTGGCTCGAGGGGGCTTGCCTCCCATGCAGGAGGCCCCCGACCCAGTTCCCCCACCCAGCACAGCCCCCACCCATCTGTGTGGAACAAAACCATATCCAAAAAAATAAATAAATAAACTGATGATGTACAGCTGTGGAGACTGCTCTGGGCCCTTCCCCTCCTCTGTGTCTCTCTCTGTCTCTATCTCTCTCTGCCTCTGTCAAAAACAGTAAACCTTAACAAAAATAATAGTACCTTCCCTGCAACACTGTTGCAAGAACTGGAGATGATATATTTTAAAATCTAGTTTATTGCCCTGCACATATAAAATAGATACTCAAATAATGGGAATTATCGTGTTATTTGCCACTTCCCTGCCTTAGAATATTGATAAAAGAATGACTATTTACTGAGAAAGTACCATGTACCAGGCATTGCAGTATACACTGTAGGTGCTACAGTGACTAGAGAAGTTTACAGTCTGATCATCCCAAAACAGGGACATCCAGACTTCAGCAAGGGTAAATACAGAATGTTATGAATGCACACAAACAGAACATGTAAACCAATTATTAAGCTGTGACTTGGAAGTTGGGAGGGTCTGACCTTAGATAAGGGGATAGAGAGGAGGAGGGATAGAGTGGGCTGGACAAAAGCTTCAGCCGGGAGCCTGGCATTTGCAAAGGCAAGATGGCACAGTGGATGCAGAAACTGGCAGCCACTGAGTGTAGCTAGAGATGTGGTAATACAGAACAGTAGGGGGGAGAGTAGAGCTAAAGACAGGGGACAGAGGAATGACAAGATGAGAAACTGGAGAGGTAAAGAGCATTGAAATCCACATTAAGGACTTTGAACTTTGTCCTGAAGGGAGAAGAGAACAACTGAAAAAGAATAAGCAGGAGATAGACCTTAATACATTTGTTTTTTCATAAGTAATATATCATGACTATCATGGGGTCCTTAACCTCGTCCATAGATCCATGTGTGGGCATTTGCAGATTCCTTGAAATTGGATGTAAATATGCATGTTTGTGGGTGCATGTGTTTTTCAGGAGGTAGGGTCTGTAAGGTTCACTCAAAAATGATTAAAAATCTTTACCTGAACACCTCCTGTAGGATAAAATCCAGAATCTTACTTTCACATTCTGTCTAATTCTTCATTTTCTATTCCCCTCCACAAAGTTTAGAATCTAGCCACTTTTAACTTTTTGCCAATCCTAATAAGTCACTCTATCTTTTCTCCTAGTACAGCTCTGTGGACTTCCCTGCTCTTCTGAACCTATCCTTCTCTCCACACCTCACCTTCTATTCATGGAACTACCCCTCTCTCAAAACCTAAATGAGCTGTTCCTTCCTTTTCCAGGCATTCTCTTGTTGTCCTTCCTCATTCTCTAGCTCAAGCACGAATCACAGTCACAGAGTTCAAATGATCCAGCTGAAATGAGAGATAGACGAGTAAACCAGTGGACTAGAAAGTTCAGAGACTGACTCATACTAACGTGGGTATCAGATATATAACAGAACTTGTCTTGAAACTCAGTGGAGAGATAATGGTTGTTTTTAAATTGTTCTTCAATGAGTATAAAAGGAAAAGAATGGATCCTTACTTCACATCATTCTTAAAAATAAATTCCCAATGAGTCAAAGCATTAAAACTTTCAGGAGAAAAAAAGGAGGCCATCTATGTATATTAAAACAGAAAATTTGAGAATTATAAATGTTTCTTTTATTGGAAGATATTATAAAAGAAATGGAAAATTGAGCCATATGTTGAGAGAACTGTGAAAGAATTAGTATACAGAATATGTGAAAAACTTTCAAATTAATAAAACAAGAGAAAAAGAGGAGATCAAAGATGGCGGCATTAGAGGAGAACACCCATAACTGCCTGGGAAGGGCCTTGTGAACAGAGGGGAATCCACAGGGGAAACCCTGAGAAGAAACCTCAACTAAGAGAACCACACAACACGGAACAACACCCAAAGGTTAGAGAAAAAAGGGCAGACCGGGAGAGGGAAAGGGAAGCAGCGGTTAGAGGACAGAGACTCAGAGTGTGGCACGGGGCTGGCAAAAACAAGGGGGGTTGGGGGACTATGGTCAAAGTGGAGCTGGATCAAGGGCGGGCTGGAAGCCGAGACCTAGGGAGCGTGGAATCCCCACAAGACTGTGGACAATTTAACAACTGAACTCAAGGGACAGCACACAGTGCCCTAATCAGATCACAGAGCCTAAAGTGGAACAGGGACTGTGGAGCAGGGCGGCTGCACTTCCCGGTGGGCGGGGTGAGAGCAGGGCACCAGCCCACAACAGCTCAGCACCCCTGATTTACGCAGAAGATTGACTGTGAGGGAGCGCCTTCCGAAGACAGAGCTCTTGGAGTGAGGGCTGGGGCTTGAGTGGGCATAGCTGCATTGGACGTGCTTAGAGTGAATCCTGTGGTCTCAACAGAGCCGGGAGCATAGAGCAGCTGCCACCTGAGCTACTGCCTGTGCCCACAGGGCTTTCGGCGCTCCACCCACCAGGCCACCGCAGTGCTGCTGCCAGGGCGCAACTGGGCTTTCGGCGCCCCACACACCAAGCCACCACGGCACCGCTGCTTGCTTGCCAGTGGCAATTGGGCTTTTGGTGCTCCTCTCACCAGGCCGCTGCAGCGCCGCTGCCAGCGCACAAGTGTGCAGCTGGGCTTTCGGCGCCCCGCCCACTGGGCCACTGCACATCGCTGCATGCACGCACCTGGGCTTTCAGCGCCCCGCCCACCGGGCCGCTGTGGCATAGCTGCCTGCTCGCCAGCATGCTACCGGGCTTTTGGCTCCCTGCTCACCAGGCCACTGCAGCGCCGCTGCCTGCACACAAGACCGGCTTTCGGCATACTGCCCACTGGGCTTCTGTGGCGCTGATGCCTGCTTGCAAGCACGCAGCTGGGCTTTTGTCATCCCGCCCACCGGGCCTCTGGGGCGTTGAAGCCCGCGCATGCAACTGGGCTGCCAAGCGGGTTGCCGTGGTGTCATTGCCTGCGCGCGGGACTGCACGGCCTACCGGGGCCTCTGCCAAGCCCCAGCCCCATCCAAGGGCTGCCCTGCGGGCGTGGCTTACAGATACGATTGAAGGACGGGCAGCCAGGCGGAGGAGAGAAAGACCAGAGCTCCTGCGCCCCGCCCCCACTGAACCACCAGCCCTCATGCTGAAAGAGGAATCTGCTATTGTGTCTCAGGCCGGCCCTAGCTCCTACTCACATGCCCCCACTCCTGACCACACCTTTACTACCCTGCTATCTAACAGCTAAGACAACAATCTGAAGTGCCCCAGGACAAAGAAACTGTCTGCTTCCCCCAACCCTCTCCCAAAATCTCCTTCTCCCACAACTGAGTCCAAAAGAAAAAATAAAGAGAAGCCCATCTGATAGGCAAACCCCAGAGGGAAAACAGACTCATGCGTAAAGCAAAAAGAACCACATCAAACACAATGCACACCTCAGAATCCAAAGCCCCTCCAGAAGATCAGGGGCAGTCTTTAGTAAAGGACCTTGCACACTTGGAATCAAATCTAAGTGAAACAGAATTCAGGTCTGCATTAATCAAGACACTCAGAGAGCTCACTCAATGCTGGC
>PVKE010040334.1:0-14640 GCA_004027555.1 Craseonycteris thonglongyai
AATAATACTGTTAATACAAAAGAAAAGAAGCTACCGTATGACACTACCAAATATTCAAGCTAACTGACTGTGTTCTTCGATGAGTCGAGTCGTAACTGTTGCGTTCACGCGTTGCGTCCGGTGACAAGTGTAACACATAAGTCAAAAGGTATTGTCTGAGTGGGCGGAGATCACAGTGTCAGGCTGTCAGAATTCTAGGAATTTATGACCTTGGCAAATTCCCAGAATGCATTAAACTATTGCTAGAAAGTTTTGTCTTCTACAATTGCTTCAAAGTCCATGGTACACGGAATTCCACCCCAGACATTGCGAGCGATCTACGATCGACCAATATTGGCCTCGCGATCAACCAGTCGACCGCTATCGACTTGTTGGCCACCCCTGCTATTTACTATAGCACACTATATGGCAGGCAGTGAAAGGACCTCTTTGTACATCTCAGCCAGCATACCCCATAAGGCAACAATAATGCTTCTTGAAATTATAGGAATGTGTATCTTAAACACAAACTTGATATTTTTGACTCCTTGAAGAAAATGTGCTTTTTGTTAAAATCATGGTATTATTTTAGATATACATAAACACCATGATTGAAATAGAGTTCATAACATTACCTTCAATTAACTTTTTTTCTCTTTCCTGCTAATTAAAGCCACTTGAATACTGAGTCATGAAATAATTGCATGTGCCCAGGTAGATCTTCTATATCTACCAATGAAACTCTATATTGGCTCTCTTAAATGGATCACTGCTATTATTTTCCATAAATATGAATTGTTACCTTCCACATGCAAGATACTAAGATATTAAGAAATTTAAAATAGCAACAGTAGAGCACGCAGCCAAGCATGGGTCCTTCTGAGTGTCAGTAACCTTGTGTAACTGTAGAAGTCATATACACTCATGAAATTAGCCCTAAATTAAACAAATTTGACATATATTGAGCATTTCTGTGTGATAGATATAATGTGCTGAGCTCTTTACTTTGAACGATCCTCACAATGACTTTGTAAGGTAATTGCTATTACCCATAATTTATTGAAAAAGAAAGTGAGGCTCATAGAGATATATAGGTGGGTCACATAACAAGTAGGATTGAACTTTAGATCAGACTATATATAATCAAGTCTTTATTTAGAAGGTATAAGATATACATATAAAACTGCAATTCAACCTATGAGGTATTAAAACACTAAATACCTGAATTGTATATTCAGTCAAGGTTTTAATCAATGAATTGTTTTTTGGCAAGTCAGCTCATAAAAGCTGTTCTGTTGTACAACCTCTGAAAAATTCAGTTACTGCGGTGTAAAATCAATCAGTAATTCAGACAGTGGCAGGGATGGGGAAAATCACTAGTACTTTTGATTTGACATTGTGTGAGAAAACCCAGATTAATAATTTAGAAGAGTTTAATTTTTGTTTTATTGTCTTAGTTTCTGATAGCTAAGCCAGTAGTCCATGTGGGCTGCTGTTGTGCAAAATGATGGGGATTAAAAGAAACCTGATTAACAGTGTTGTCCTTGACTTCCAGCGTCAGCCCATGCCCCTCAAGAGCTTCTGCAATTGCTGTTAGGTTCTCTTTTTCACAGCTGAATTTCAGTTTGCTAGGATGGAGAAACATCATTAATGTCTTAAGAACAAAACCATATCCAAATATTGTTATTTTTTGCTGATTTGGTTTATGAGCACACAGTTGCTTACACACATACGAAAATTTATTTTCAAAATAATTTACTTAGATGCATTTGAATCATGTCAACTGTAGACTTATACTTAGTAAGCATTTCATTACTACACTTGTGAAGCACCTAACAGATAAGTACTGCATTTGATTAGAATATGTAAGAGAACATTTTTACCATTTTATATAAGCTTGGAAGACAAAAAAAAAAAAAAGAAAGAAAAAAAAATCATTGCCCTGAATTTAAAGAATCTTAAAATAAATCAGTATATAAAAAGCAATGTATTCTAAGTTAATGTTTATACAACTTTCTAAAAGAAGGTATGATGAAATTAACTGATATTCCTGGATCAATTTCTAGTTCCAGAAAGTAAGGAAATGCTCAAAATAATATTATTAATAATAAAGACATATCAAAGGGACATAGAGCCAAGTGGAAGAGTTCCTAATGGCAAAAGCTAGAACAATTTGAGCACCACAATAAACAATGTCGTATTGGAATATAATCTAAAGCATAAAATAAATATCCATGTGTCCATATTAATATAAACAAATGATTGCATTAATAATAAATGGGCACCAATAGACAAACCTCCATATATAGAAAGATTAAATAATTTATGTAGATAGTCTACCATCAAGGATAGGAAGCATAATTCCACACCTTATAAATGTGGGTTTCATATAGAACCTTCCTCTAAAAAGCATGGCATGGAATTCAATTCCTCTCTTTATATCTATTGTTGCCTTTGGAGCCATTGCCCCAATTGCTGGAGTTCAGAACAAGTGAGTTAGTGAATAAGTCTGTGTGGGGGGTCTTAAAGAGAAACATCTGGGGCTTCAGCCACCCATTGTCTCATTCAGCCATGGTCTCTACTGCTTCTCACAGCCAGAAGTTGTGGGGACTTTTCTTCCCAGCACTGGAACCCTGGTGTTGGTCTAGAACCCTATTTATATGTATATGGCCCAAAGATAGATGCAGGCAGGCAGCATCTCCCAGCTCCGTGGGAATGCTGCTCATCAGATATGCAGTTCTGTATACTGGCTGACAGTCAAAGACTGCTAGCTTCTTGGCAGCAGGCCTGCAGGGCCTTGTGAGATGATATCATCCATGAAATGTTCTTCCTTTTGCTGTACTTTGCTTCTTTTCCATCTGGGTGCAAAGTGCTAACCCTCAGGCCAGCTGCCACTGGAGATTCTCTCTAGTCAGTAAGTCTCAATGAACTTACATACCACACTTAGCAAGTTGGGTTTGTGGCTTGTCAGGCACAAATTTTGGAACACCGTGGACTCAGTTCAAACACCCAGGGCTACTCATAGGGGACTTCTGCAGCTGAAATAACCCTCCTGATTTCTATCTGGTACATGTGTGCGTGGGGCCAGCCATTTTGTGTTTCTGCCCCTCCTACATAAGAGGAAGCAAGTACAGCATTTACCTACTCTACTATCTTAACCATAAATCTGTCTTTTCTTATTTTTCTTATTCATAGAAATTTTCTCAATCTTATCCTCCAACTCTTGTTTGAATACTTCATGTCAACGGTCATGCTCTTAATTTCCAATTTCTCTTTCTTGTTCTTTATTCCTTTGGTTCCTTTCTTTAAATAACATACAGTTTTTCTTAAATGAATTAATTGCAGTCTGTTATCTCTCTTTGGTTATGAACTACTTTCTAATTACCTACTTTCTTCTACTTTTACATTGTGAGACAGCACAAAATGACTGGAACCTGTGTCTGCATGAGAAAACCTTGGGCATCACTGGAGGACAATCAATGTTCTGGACATCTGATTTTATCAGTAGAAGTCTCCAACATACAGTTCAGTAGATCTTTTCTCTAGATTAACTCAGAATCTGTAGAAAAAATTCCAAACCCCTGTTTGCCTGTTGATGTCCTGAGGCTGAGCAAATAAAAATCATATATACATATATGAATTTTGTTTTATCATTCAGTATACGAACCAAATCAAGGACTTCCCCATGGGAGGCAAAAGCTTTGCTGCCATTCCATCCCAGTAGTTATCAAATGTTCTGCAGTTCAGCATGTGGGTCCAGGCCTCAAGATCAGGCCCTGGAATCAAACCCTGGACCCCGAGATTGTAAGATGAGCGCTCAATCACTGAGTTATCCCGGTATCCCAGTCAAGCCCAGCCTCTTATTTTTTATTTTTTTATTTTTTTTGTTGTTTGTTTGTTTTTTTTTTGATACACCATGCCTGGAGGTCCAAGGTATACAATCTCTCTGGAGAATATACGGTACCTCAAATTTCTTCTTGACGTGATGAATGGTAGTTGTCAGCCGGGTGATATAGACTTTTAAACAAACAATAATGTAGACTTTTAAACAAATACTTTGATTTTACCACACCTCACCCCCATGTTTCATGTGGTCAATTGTTCCCAATCATACTAGAGCCAATCAGTTAGCTTCTTATTGGTAATGCTTCCAATAGACTCTTAAATTTGATCTTTTTTCTGCCAGTGCTTTTCCATTCCTTTGTCTGCTTTCTATCTTGATACATTGTACTCATATTTAATGTGTGCTAGATTTGTTTCAATTTCTTGCACTTTGTGTGCGTGCGTGTGTGTGACTTTTGAGAAAGTGCAGCAGACATATCTTTTGTCTTTGAAGTTCCAAAGAGCACATGAGGTCTGACAATTAAGTTCATGACCTCATCCTAGAAAAAGTGCTACATACCTCATTGATGAATATCACTACGGTAACCTTCAAAGTATTCCCTTTGGGAAGCTATGCACTGATGCCAGTGCCTAGTGCACCTTTCAAAACAATTTTTGAACTCTTACTGGAATGGCCATGAGAGCCATCACCATATTACTCTTGATGTACTAAATATTATCAAAATGTTTTCCTTTCAATATTTCTTTTATTTTTGGGTAAAGAAAAAAGTTATTGGGGACCAGATCAGGTGAGTAGGGTGGGTGTTCCAATACAGTTATTTGTTTACTGTCTAAAAACTCTCAAACATACAGTGCTGTTTGAGCTGGTATATTGTTTGTTGTGAAGGAAGAGCCATGAGTTGTTGACAAAAAGTTCAGGTAATTTTCGTCTAACTTTTTCATGCAGCCATTTCAACACTTTCAAACTGTCAACTTGGTTGACTGTTTATCCACTTGGTACAAATGTATAAGGAACAATCCCTCTAATATCAAAGTTTAGGAACATTGTTTTGACTCTTGGAGATGCTGGGATGGCTCAGAAAGCACTTGCCTTGTAGCCCCTGAGTCTGAGGATCAAGTGCCAGCCCTGGCCCATGTGGATACATATGCTGAACTGGGTTGTGCTTCCCACATAGGAGGCCCCCAGTTCAGTTCTCACAGGGGGCGAGCTTCCCATGTGGGAGACCCCCATTTGGCCCCCAACTCTGGGCGGTGTGCCTTCCCGTGCAAGGCCCCCAGCCTGGTTTCTGCCCTGCACAGTCTCCCACCCACCTGTGTGGAGTGACACTATGTTAAAAGCTCATTGCATACAACTATGGAGACTACTCTGGGCCCTCTGCCTTCTCTCTGTCTCTCTCTATCTTTTTATCTCTCTGTGTCAAAACAATAAAATAAATATTTTAAAAAACAAACAAAACATTGTTTTGACTCTTGATTAGGACTGGCAGAACTTTTTGGTCATGAAGAATTGGCTACTTTCATTGTGCACTTTGATGCTTTATTTCAGGGTCATATTAGTACACCCAAAAGGTCTTGGAAAACTTTGACTCTCCTTTGCTTTTGTTCATTGGTGATCAACTTCAAAACCATTTGTGCACACACCTTTCTCATGTCAAGATTTTCAGTGAAGATATTTTTCCCCTCTATTGATGTTTACATGGTCTGCTATGCTTCTTACAGTCAGCTGATGATTTGGGCACACAATTCAACAACTTTTGCAACGATTTTGTTAGTTCTGTTTATTACTGTCTGTCCTGTCTCTTCAACAGTGATGATTTCTCCCCACTCAGAAAAACATTTACTTCATTTGTACACTGTCATTTTGTTTTCGTGTCATTATCCTCATAAACTTGGACTAACATGCCCCTGATTTCACTTTCATGTTTGCCAAGTTTAACAAGAAATTTGATGTTTGTTCATTTGTCTAAATCAGTCTCCAACATTCTCGCCAGGGCATACAAGACAGGCAACAACAATAATGAACACCTCTCAGCAAGACACCGCCATACATTGACACAAACGCAGCTGTGAAACACTGATATGCCAAGGTTTAAAACGTTACCAAGTTGTTTGTACGGTGTTACCAATGTAGGGGCACAGGGCTAAGTTCACAAACTTAATTGTCAGATCTTGTACAATGAAAGTTAATCTTGTCCTCATCATTTCATCCTACCAACAACTTTCTTTCTGATTTGACTTTCTTTTGTGATGTTAGTCAGGCAGTCCAAACTTCATGGTCAACTTTGTCCTTTTCCACTTTGTGATTTCTTATATTTATTAAGAAAATCACCAGTGACTTCCTCTGAAGTACATTTTAATCCATCTCTTTCTGTCTATTTTCACAGCTCCTACACTGGATCTTACAAATCTCTTATTTTGTCATACTCTTATCTGTTCTAACACCCTAACATTTCACATTCCTAAAATGTTAACATTCTCAAAGTATCTTTTTAATTGTGTCCTTTTCCTGCTAAAATTATTTAATGGTTTTTCATTCCTTACTGAATAAAACTGAAACCTCATATATATATTTGTCCTGTTTAAGGTTTATTGAAATTCTGGATCAGTAAGTCAATGTGCATGTTTTTAACCAAATTGGGGGGGGGGTTGGGGACTATTATTAATGCAAATAATTATTCTGTCTTTTTCCGACTTGTCAGACTCCAATTATGTGTGCAGTAGACCAATTGATATTGTCTCAAATTTCTGAAGCTTTGTTCATTGTATTAAATCATCATTTTCTCTGTTAAGATTGGACAGCTTTTATTAGTATATTTTCATGTTCACTGCTTTTTTTTGCCATATCTAATTTTCTGTGGAATTATTATATTATATATTATATACCATGAATGCCAAAAAATGTATGCACATTTTAAGAGATGTTATGTATTTTCGAAGTTGAATTGAATTATGGTACCAATGCATAGTATGGTGTTTGCTCAAAAGATGTTGTTAATCAAATGAATGCCAACATCACCAGTCAAATTGACAAACGCATGGTTATTGTCAGAGGAGCATAAGACCATTTTGAAGTGGTATTTAAAATTCGAAAACATTGTGGAAGTACAACAATGAAGGTTCGAGTATGCAACAGAACCTCCAACACACCTAACAAGTGCACTCATTCCTGATAAGTTTGAGACACATGGTAAATTGAAATGTTATGTGCAGCTATATAAATGGACACTTTGGTCAATGTTGCTCAAGCAGCAGGTCACCATAATCAGAAGTGTCTGGATGTTGATGGTTACCACACTGAGCACCTCTTGTAATTGCAGGAGTCAAATGTGACTTGTAATCATCTTTCTTATTGGTATATATTTAGTATTACAATTTTAATATAGGTCTTTCCTGTCTTAAAATACCGTAAGTATACATTTTTGGCACCCTCTGTATATACCGTACTAACTCTATTATTATAATTTATTTTTCAGTTAATATATATATTCTTGTGAGCCTGTACAGTTTGTTGTTCAGCCGAGGATATGGATGGTACTTATATGCAGATTTGAAGACATTCTCCCTGTAATTTCTCTGCTTTAGTTGCTTCTTTTGTCAACATTAGCTTCTTCCCAGCTCTAAACTTTGCCTTCTGAGTAAGATTTCAGCTTTCTGCTTCTTGAGCTGAGTACCTGTCAAAAAACACCTTCAATAAAAAAAGCTATCAACTCAAATTTCACCTAGTGAAGTTCTAACTTTTAAGAATCTAATTCTCATCCTTTCTGCTCTTTGTCAATGCCTACATGTTCTGTAGTCCCCCTATGTGTCCCTATCCAGAAATCTGGATAGAATTTGAATTCACATTTTGTGTCTGACCTTTTCTGTAGCTCTTTTGCTTCTGGAATTTCTTCTTTAAGTATCTAGCTGCTCTGCTAGCCTTAAACTCTGTAGTCAGGTTTACACCACTAAAACTGTATGGGTTGAGAAATGTACTTAAGCAAAAACTCAGAAGCTTACAATTCTTAGAATTATAGTTGCAATCTCTCACATATAAATCTCCTTTCATTTCTGCTTTAGTTTGTCACTATCCTTTTCCTATAATAGTTTTTAATAACATTTAATTCTGTTTTGATAATTTTTATTTTGGGGAACATTCACACAATCATTTCATTCCATCATTACCAAGAGCCCAAAGTCTATTTTCACAACTGGAAAGTTTATCTTATCAAATATGCACTTGTGTATATTTTTAGGTTTTTTAGACTATAACAGTCAAATATTATTTTTGTTGCTTTAATCACCTGGATATTCAAGTTTCTTTACTTTTCAGTTTTGAAATTTAAATTAATGACAAGTCCAACAGTTTTACCTAGGTATATTGTATGCCTCTCTTTAGTCAAGTCTTTTCTCTCAAAGTTTTGTGATGGTTTTCATATTTTTGATCAGCTTATGTCCTGTTTGATGCGTGTATTTGGTAATGTTTGTTGCTGTTGTGAATTGGATATTATTGATCATAGTTCATATGTGCTTATACTTGTAATATCCGAAAGATGTTAATTTCATATAGTTTTTACAAGTAGCCACGTCACTGAGCTCTATTATTATACTTGATTTTTATTTAATTCTATTGAATTTTCTCAGTGGACAGTGATTATCTGTAAATATTTAATGATATTTTTAATAACACTAGAATCATATTATTACCTGTCCTACTATAGACATGCTTTCATTTACTTTATATTACACTTGAAACGACTCAAACTTTACTTGAGTACTTTTCACCACTCAAAAGAAATTGTATTCTATCATATTGGTGTTCAACATTTTATAGAAGGCTCTTAGGAGGAGATACAAATTGTATATTGTACGGTATTTTCTACAACACATACACACATGCACATAAATCACCACTAAACATCTTTTTTTATTTTTTAATTATTGAAGATATTCAATATATATTAGTTTCAAGTGTACAACAGAGTGGGTAGACACTTATATAATTTAAGCAGTAGTCCCCTGATAAGTCTAGTACAAACCCTATCCTGGAACCATACATAGTTATTACAATGTTATTGACTATATTTCCTCCATTTTACTTTATATCCCATGACTGTTTTATGGTTGCCAGTCTTTACTTCATAATCCATCACTTTTTTTCACCCAGCTTCTCAATACTTTTACAAATGTCAACCTTCAGTTCTGTGTATCTATAAATTTGTTTCTATTTGCTTTGTTTATTTATTTTGTTCTGTAGATTCCACATATAAATGAAATAAGGTTTTTTGAGTTTCTTTTCTCTCTATCTGACATATTTCACATAGCATAATCCCTCTAGGTCTGTCCATATTGTCACAAATGGTACGATTTTATTCTTTTTATGGCCAAGTAATATTTCATTTTATATACCGGTATGTACCACAATTTCTTTATCTAGTCTTCTATTGATGGGAATTTTGGTGGTTTTCATGTCTTGGCTATTGTGAATAGCACTTCAGTGAATGTAGAGATGCATATATCTTTTGAAATTAGTGTTTTGAATTTCTTTGGATAAATACCCAGGAGTGAAATTGTTGGGTCATAAGGAAGTTCTATTTTTAACTTTTTGAGGAACCTCTATCCTGCTTTCCATCATGGCTGCACCAAAGCAATCCCACCAATAGAACACAAGTGTTCCCTTTTCTCCACATCCTTGGTAATAATTGTTTGTTGATTTATTGATAATAGCCATTCTAAGAGATGAGAGATGTTGTTCCATTGTGGTTTTGATTTGCATTTTCTGATTATTAGTGATGTTGAGCGTCTTTTCACATGTCTATTGGTCATCTGTATGTCCTCTTTGGAGAAATGTTAATTCATGTCCTCTGCCCATTTTTAAATCAGATTTTTTTGTTCCGTCTATGTTACGTTGTATGAATTCCTTATGACCTTTGCATATCAATCCCTTATCAGATATAAGATTGGTGAATATATTCTCTTGCTCAGTAGGTTGTATTTTTGTTTTGTTGATTTCCTTTTCTGTGCAAAAAAATAATTTTTATATGGTTTCATTTGTTTATTTTTCTTTTGTTTCTCCTGCTTAAACAGACATATCCCCCCCCCAAAAAAAACTATTATTAAGAGTGATGTCATCAGAAAGATGTTTTAAAAAGTTGTGAGGTGTTCCATTCATATTCTATCACCATAGTTCCCAAAGACTGCTGAAAGCTCTTTGTCTCACTCTTCTTTATTTATTTTACCCAGGTTTGAGTTATAATTGACATATATCATGGTATTAGTTTCAGGTATACAACATAATGATTTCATATATGTGTATGTTGCAAAATTATTACAAGTTTAGTTAATATTCATTATCTCACATTGTTACAATTTTTCTTTGATGAGACTTTAAAATCTATTTTGTGAGCAACTTTCAAATATACAATACAGTATTGTTAACTATAGTCACTGTGCTGTTTGTACAATATATTCTAGAATTTAATCTTATAATTCACCTTTTGTGTTTCTTTCTTCTTGAGTACATGTACCCTGACCACCCCAGGCTACTCTTACCTTTTCCCTTTGAGACTAAGAGTTCCAAAAGGCATTCGTGACAAAGCAGTCCGTTTTATGATGATCAAGACTACAAAGACGTAGGAAATCTGTTTTTATCCCTTTACCTGTGGAGTAATCTTCAAGCAATTTCTGCAACAATTGCTTGGGAATTCATAATATTTTTCTAATGAGATGGAAAAACAACATTTCTAGGTGAGAGATTACAAAATTGACAGGATCATAAAAACAGAGATAATTGTTTCTGTCTAGTGTTTTGTTTTGTTTTGTTGGATTTGTTGGTAAAAATTATGTAGGTTCCACATGTACTGTCTATTGTCCATTGTCTATGTGTTACATTATGTGTTCACCACCGAGAGTCAATTCTCTTTCCATCTGGTATTATTGAAAAAGAATAATAAAACCATAAATGTTAGGAGAAAAAAAAAAGAGTGATGTCAGAGTTTACTGTGTATGTATTCATCTAGGATTTTTATGGTTTAGAATCTTACTTTTTTTAAAGATATATTTTATTGTATTGACAGAGACAGAGAGAGAGAGAGAGAGAGAGAGAAAGAGAGAAGGGGGAAGACTCAGAGCATCTTCTTAGTTTATGTCATTAGTTTTCAACATAGTTTCATTCCACACAGGTAGGCACAGGGCCACATACGGTAGGAACTGGGCCGGGGGCCACCTACATGGGAAGCACGCCTCGGGCGGGACCAGAACTGGAGACCTCTTACATGGGAAGCTCACCCTGGTGGGACTGAACTGGGGGCCTTCCACATGTGAAACACACCCCAGTTCAGCATATGGGTCTGCACAGGCCAGGCTGGGAATCAGTCCTCAGGCCCCAGGGTTGCAAGGTGGGTGCTCAGCGAGTTGAGCCATCCCAGCATCCCCTTACATTTAAAAAAAAATTATTTTATTGTTTTTGAGAGAAGAGAGAGGGAAAGAGAGAAGAGGGAAGGACCCAGAGCAGTCTCCATATTTTACATCACTAGTTGTGGCATAGTTTTATTTCACACAGGTGGATGTGGGCTGCACAAGGCAGAAACCAAACTGGGGGCCTTCCACATGAGAGGTGAGACCCTTCACCACTACAACTCAGCATATGGGTTTGCACAGGCCAGAATCTGGACTCAATTCCTAGACTTTGAAAGTGCTCAACCTGTTAAGATACCCTGGCAATCCAAATCTTACATTTAAGGCTTTAATTCATTTTAAGTTTATTCTTCTATGTATATTGTATAAGAAAGTGTTCTAGTTTTATTTTCTTGCAATGCATATGTCCAGTTTTTTCAACACCATTTATTGAAGAAACTATTGTTACTTCATTATGGAGTCTTGCTTCCTTTGTCATAGATTAATTGACAATCTAGATATGGGTTTATTTCTCTATTCTGTTCTATTGATTTATGTGTCTGTTTTTATGCCAGCACCAATCTATTTTGAATACTATTACCTTGTAGTTGATATTAGGTAGTGTACTACCTCCAACTTTGTACTTCTTTTTCAAGATTGCTTTGGTTATTTGGAATCTTTTGTGGTTCTGTATAAAAATTAGAAAAATTTGTTTTAGTTATATAAAAATGTCACTGATATTTTCATAGGGATTTCATTGAATCTATGGATTGCTTTGAGTAGTATGAACATTTTTAATAATGTTGAGTCTTCATATCCATGAACATGACATCTGCTTCCATTTATTTATATTTTCAATTACTTTCTTAAATGTCTTATAATTTTTCTGAGTACAGGTCTTTTATGTTCTTGGTTAAATTTATTCCCAGGTAGTTTGTTTGTTTGTTTGTTTGTTTGTTTGTTTGTTTGTTTTGATGCAACTATAAATAGGTTTGTTTTCTTAATTTCTCTTTCTGACACTTCATTATTGGTGTATAAAAATGTAGCTAATAGTATCTGAATATTAATTATGTATACTGCTACTTTATTTATTTATCAGTTTTAATAGTTTTTGGTGGAATCTTTATGCTTCTCTGTATATAGTATCATGCCATCTACGAATAATTACAGTTTTACTTCATCCTGTCCCATTTGGATGGCTTTTTTTTTCTTGTCTGATTGCTGTGGCTAGGACTTCTACTACTATGTTGAATAAAGTGTTGAAAGTGGACATAATTATCTTTTTACTAATTTTATGGGAAATGCTTTTAGTTTTTCATTTTTGACTATAACATTGACTATGGTTTGCCATATATAACTTTTATTATGTTAAGATATGTTTTCTTTATTTACACATTGCTTAGAGCTCTTTTCATAAATGGATGTTGGATTTGGTCAAATGTTTTTCTGCATCTATTGATATGATCATAAAATTTTTATCCTTCATTTTGTTTATGCGGTGATCATGTTATTTGATTTACAGATATGTAACCAACATTGTATCCTAGAAATAAATCCCAGTTTATAATTGTGATTAATCTTTATAATGCATTGCTGAATTTGATTTTATAATACATTGTTGAGGATTTCTGCATCTATATTCATTCAGGATACTGGCCTATGATTTATTTTTTTGTCATATCTTTGTCTGGTTCTGGAATCAAGAGTAATGATGGTTTTGTGAAATGAGCTTGTGAATCTTTCCTCCTCTTCATTGTTTTGTTTGTTTTTTTAATATTTTCAGAAAGATACATATTACTCCTTCCTTAGCTGTTATGTAAAAATTACTTGTGAAGTCATTTAGTCCAGGGTGTTTGCTGGGAGTTTTTTATTATTGATTTGATTTTGTTAGGTGTTATCAGTCTGTTCAAATTTTATGTTTTCTTTTTTGTTGTTGTTGTTTTTCAAAGATTTGTTTTATATATTTATTTTTGAGAGAAGGTTACGGGAGGGCCCAGAGCAGTCTCCATAGTTATACACCATTAGTTCTGACATGGTTGTATTCCACGCAGGTAGATGTGGGGCTGCGCAGGGAGGGAACCTAACCAGGGGCCTCCTACATGGGAGGCAAAAACCTGAACTGCCAAGTCCTCCTGGCAGTTACCGGTTGTGCTGCAGGTCAGCAGGTGGGATTGCATGGACTGGAGCCAGGAATCAAACCCTGTATGATAAAGGTTTATCAATTTGTTTATCTTTGCAGAGAACCAGTTTTTGGTTTGATTGACCTTTTGTGTTTTTTGGTTTTGTTTTTTTGGTTTTTTGGGGGGTACCCTCTATTTAGTTTATTTCTGCTCTAATCTTTATTATTTTCTTCCTGCTACTCACTTTGGGTTTTTGTTTGTTTTCTTAGTTTCTTTGGCATAAATTTAGATTGTTTTATTTAATATATTTCTGCTGTAAATTTTTCTCTTAGAACTGCTATAGTTGTGTCCCATAGATTTTAAGTCAGTGTGCTTTAATTTTATTTGTTTAAAGGTACTTTTTGATTTCTATCTTGATCTCATTACTAACCCATTTATTAATTACTAGTATGTTATTTAGTCTCCTCCATGTATTTGTGTTTTCCTGTTTTGTTTTTGTAATTCAGTTCTAGTTTTATATTAAGAGGTTAGAGAAAATGCTTACTATAACTTCAATCTTCTTAAATTTGTTGAGACATGTTTTGTGGCCTAATATTCCAAATATCCTGGAAAATGATCTGTGTGCACTTGAAAATAATGTATATTCTGCTGCTTTGAGTGAAACTTTATTAAAATATTAATTAAATTTATCTGGTGTAATATGTCATTTGCTGCTGATGTTTCCTTGCTGATTTTCGTGCTAATTTTCTCTTTGTATGTCCTATTCATTGATAGCCCTGGAATGTTAAAATCCTCTACTATTACTGTTACTGTTAATCTCTCCTTTATATTCATTAATATTTGCTGTATATACTTAGGTATTTCTATGTTGGGTGCATAAATGTTTATAAAGTATATATTTTTATCATTATGAAATGTCTCTCTTTGTCCCTTGTTATAACCTTATTTTAAAATTATCTTATCTGGTATAAGTATTGCTCCCCCAGCCCTTTTAGTCATAATCTATTTGCAAACAAAATATCTTTTTCTATCCTTTTGCTTTCAGTTTGTGTGTCTTTTGATCTGAAATGGTCTCTTGCTGGCAGCATATGTATGGGTATTATTTTCTTATCCGTTCAGCCAACCTGTGTTTTTTGATTGGAACATTTAATCTATTTACATTAAAAACAATTATTGATAGATATGTAGTTATTGCCAATTTATTATTCATATTTTTTCTTCTTTCAGAAGAAAAAAAGATATATTACATTTATTGTTTTCTTTGATGTTGACAGACTTCTTTAGCTTTTTCTTGCCTGGGAAGCTCCTTATCTGTCTTTCTAGTCTA
>PVKE010040335.1:0-14638 GCA_004027555.1 Craseonycteris thonglongyai
TTTTTTTTTTTTTTTTTTTTTTTTTTTTTTGATAACAGCTCTATAAGAGTTTCTGTTGTACACCAGAGGGCTAATGTGACATGAGTGTTGCAGGGGAAACACCTAATTAGAAAATTGGATCTGTTCTGAAATTGTGAATGTGTGTACATCAAAGCCATCATAAGAATAAATTTAAGTCTGATAGTGTACATGGTTTCAGCATATATTGGAGAAGTATCCTGGTGATTGCTGATTGAAAACAGTTGTTGATTCTCTACTTCACTAAATTCAGAGTGGAAAAATTTCCCTTAATAAAGAACAGATTGAGGAGATTCAAGACCTTGCTGTGTGGGAATTAATGGCAGATGCATATACTGGTAGTTAAAATGTTTCATTAGATGTTAATGTCTTGCTGTGTTTTTAATTGTTCTGGAATTAGCCTCCAGAATATTAAAACCATCTGTTTGTTATCATGATGAAACAGAACGCTTAAATAGTTATTAATTTGTGTCTCTTGTTTTCTGGTTTTTTTGAGTTTTTTTTTTTTTTTTAGGGATCATCTGTAAAACTTTGATCTGTTCAGAGTTTAGGGAATTTGGAACATAGAGATAAAAAATAATTTTAAAACACACCAATATCCCAAATAACTAGTTCTTTCTCCCTACCTGCTGTGCGTACTTATGTGTATTCTTTTTCACATTTTTTAAAAGTAGAATGAGTTGACTCTTTTTTTAAGATATGATGAGGATGAGAATGATCATAGAGCTGGTTTAATAGCTGGTTTAAGCTGTAAGACCAACCTTATAACATGATGATTATTTTACATTCAAAATCAAGACAGAATTTAGACATTTGGAGTGATGAAGGGGCAGTCACACTTTAAATTCTGAGGACACGTTCCTCTTAGCTCTAGAGGTGTAACGACTCAGGGCTGCAGTCCTGAAGAGAGTCAGGCCAGCATTGGTTCAAGTGGGCCTCCGCTGTTTTCTGCCTTTTGTGACTTCACTCAGATTATTTCATCTTCTTTAGCTTTGGTTTTGCCATCTGTAAATTAAGAAATGCAATTTAATTTACAAAGTTTTTATGCTTTGTAGATATAATATGAAGATTGCTTATTTGTTCTGTATAAGTAAGCTTATTAATTACTTTTTTTCCTGGTAACATGGAGCCAGTGAGGCATTTTGGATGAGACGGAAAAGGCATGTTGTAGCTTTAAGAGCCAGGAGCAAGCTCTTCATTGACTAGTCTTTGCCCCTTTGTTGATAGCTCAACATTGATGTGGTTAAATTCTTACCCTCAAATTGAAACTCTCAGTATATGTTATCTTATCTCTAGTTAACTGCCAGAAATGTAAATCTACAAAGGAGATAACTAATTTACCTTTGCATGGGATCCTAATTTCTGTCTCTGAGAAGCCTAGTAGTATTTGTCTTCTCACCTCTGAGTTTGGTTAGGAAAAATGGTCAAGTTCTTTTTTATTAACTTATGCAAATCAGCTAAAATCATGCCACAAATGGGAAACTATATATTTCAGTCTTTCTGTGTCTTGGAGAAATGCCATATGTTTTATACCAAGAATTTCTGATAGTTGGGAAATTATGGTGTTCTGTGTAAGCTGTCTTTACCATACCTGCCCCTCATTCAAAATTGGATTATGGCACTCACTATGTCTTTTCCCAGGTTTAAAACAGGAGAAGCTTCTTAACTCTCAAACTTCTGGAGCCAAGTGAAAATCACATGCTTTATCGCAGAGAAGTTTGTTGTAAGGCCTGAATTTCTGATTCAGGTTCCTTAGAGGCCATGCAGATGATACAAATAAGTGATATATGGCAACGTAAGATGTTGGGAGCTCGTGGGCAGGGTGCTGAGATCACCCTGTGTAGCTACAGCATTGACTCAGCTGCTACCCCTGTCTCTAGGGCCGTGTGCTGCTACTGGAGGGTATAGAGGCCATGCCTTTGCTGGGTGACAAAAACATACCATCTCCCTAGAAGTACCCTTTCATTTCTAAATTTACTCGGGAAAATAATGTATTTACTTCTATAACCAGTTGGGTTTCTTTTACAAATATTGTTAAAAATCAGTGTTTGATAGTACACATATTTACATATTTCTGCCTTTGTGTGCAATGTGTTGGAAGAAGGTTTTTGCTGGATTAATTTTTTTAAAGGAGAAAAAAGATTAAACCTTTTTATTTTTTTATTTTTCATTGTAAATATATATATCTTTTGTTGTTAAATTTATTGGGGTGACATTGGTCGGTGATATAGTTTCCAGGTGTACAACTCTATACCACATCATCTATGCATTGAGCTGATTCTGGGTAGTGAGCACATAAAACACTTTTTAGAAGGTAGAATACATAGGATTTTTAAATGCTTCATATTATCTAAATTACTTAAAAGTAGCAATCTCATCAATAACCATGTGTAATACTAAGAGAGCTATTAACTTCTACTAGTGGTTTTTGACCTTTTGCTAAACAAGTACTTTTAAAATTCTCAAATGCCAGGATGAAGATTTATTAAATTAAACTAACTAATTATATACCACTTTTCATTTTATAATCCTATACCTCACTATCTAAAATATCTTAAATCACACATGACCAGTTTCAAGAACAAAATTAGCAATAGCGCTTTCTGAAGAATAAGGAATATAACAGCTGATTTTCTGTGATCACAAAGTTCAATAGTTTACTATTGTTCATGCCACTTTTCATGTTACCAATGAGCTTTTGACTCTCCTTATTGTTCAATCCTAGAAGACAAGCTTTTATGATCCAGCTATACTTTTTTAATAGTTCTAAGGGCATTTGTGAAAGTTCTTAAAGACTTACATGTTGTAGACCTTAACAGTTAATGCATACTGATTAAACAAATATTTACTGAGTACCGTATGTAATAAATTCTAGTCACTGTTTTATATTCTGCGGATATGACAGTGAACAAAAGAGATAAAAACCCTGGTTCTTGTGCAGTTTATAATCTAGTGGTGTGGAGGAGGGAGCAGGAGTTTAAAGGAGACAGAGAAGAAATAAGATCAGTAAATATATACTACATAAAAAGTCATTAAGTAGAGGCAGGGTTACAGTTGTAAATAGGATGATCAAAGAAGTTTTCAAGGAGAAAGTGACATTTAAATAAAGATCTAAAGGAAGGAGATAGTGAGCCTTGTGCCTTTTGGGGCGGAACATTTCATAGAGTACAGCAACTGTAAAGGCCCTGAGCTGAGACTATACCTGGCTTACCGGTATTTGAGGAACAGTAATGAAGCCAATAAAATTGTTACAAGGTGAGCAAGACAGAGTGCAGTAGACAAGGAGGTCAGAGGGGATGCCAGGAAGGCTCAGTGGGATAAGTGCTTATCTTGAAGCCCCAGGGTCCAAGGAGCGATTCCTGGCCCTGGTCCGTGCAGACCCATATGCTGAACTGGGGTGTGGCCCCCGGTTTGGTTCTCATTGTGATGAGCTTCCCATGTGGGAAATCCTCAGTTCAGCTCGCTCCCAAGGCGTGCTTTCATGTAGGAGGCCCCCAGCAGAAGTGTGCCTCCCATGTGGGAAGCCCCTGGTCAGGTTCCTGCCCTACATAGCCCATGCCCACCTGTAGAGTGAAACTACTATATCAAAAACTAGTGATATTTAACTATGGAGACTGCTCTGGACCCTCCCCCTTCTCTCTGTCTCTCTCTGTCTTTTGCTCTGTCAAAAACTATAAAAATAAAAAAAGGAAAGAAGGCCAGAGAAATAATGGGGGAAGTAGATAGAGTGGGACTACCTTGTTAGGCCAGTCTAAAGACCTTGATCTTACTCTGAAAATAATGGAGAGACTCTGGAAGACCTAGAGAAGAATAAGAGAATTAATGGACTAAATTCTTTACAGGAACACTCTAGCTTCTGGGAGAGATACATGGATGGAGAGGGCAAGAGTACAAGCAGGGAGATCAGATAGGATGGTATTGTCATAATCCAGGCAAGAGATGATAGTGGCTTTGAACAGAGTGGTAACTGCAGAGGGGACGAAGATTTTTGCTGAAGCAATTGAAAAGGTGAAGTTGTTATTAATAATAGTTGTAAACACCGTGAATATTGCTTTAATCAGTGTAGGTTTGAGGTACCTATTAGATGTCTAAGTGAAATTGGGAGGATGCAGCTGGACTTGGAAGACTGGAATTTGGGGAAGAGATTGGGGCTAACAATAAATTAGGCATCGTCAGCACTTAAGTAGTATTTAAATAGCATGAAATTGGATGAGATTATCAGTGGTATCGATGGTAGTAAGTATAGACAGAGCAAAGAGGACATCCAAGGACTGAGCCCTGGCGAACTAAGCTTTAAGAGTATGGAGGATGTGGCACATGGCTAAGGAGTGACCAGAGAGCTCTGAGGAGAAGCCAGAGTGAAGCCAGTGCTTTACAGAGAAGGACGTGACCTTGTGTCAGAAGGTCCTATTAGGTAGATCAGTAAAGGGGAGACTGAGTGTGACCACTGCGTCTATGGTTTGTAGGTTGTAAATGATTGGTATTGCCTCTAATGCCAGGCAGAGAACCTTTTCCCTGGGCCCTGCTCTGGCACTCCTAAGTCACGCCCCTTCACAGAGTGGAAGAGTTCAGAGCGCCAAGGAAATGTGTCCACTGGGAGCTCACTGTTTCCCCTCTTCACCATGCTACTGGTTATCTGGAACTCCAGAATTCTTAGCCCAATATCCTCAGTTTGGCTTTCAGGGTCTGTTTCATAGTTCCATCCTAGTTGCAGCAGATTGCACCACTCCTCTGCAGATGTCTAAGCCTCAAGTGCAGGGTATTGCCAAGCTGGGTAAAGTGGGCGATGTGGATGGAGCCTAGGGGTTGGGCTGGGATGTTATCACATGTGCAGGTGAGGCTTCTTGAGATGTGAAACACAGAACTACAGATGTAAGAGAATGACACTAGGCCAGGGCCCGGCTCTTCTGCATTGTCACATTCCACCAAGGAACTTCAAGGAATACAAAATTCTAAATTAAAAACTGGTCTTCATTGTCAGTATGAACATTCATTGAAGCAAGGTCAAAAGCTAAGACATTTTATTTAACACTGTATTAGCTTGATTTACAGCTCTTAACTGTTTAGACACAAGTGTTTGGTTCTCTTACCCCCAGTTCTACAAATGCTTTTGATAGAACTTTTGTTGAATTTCACAAGAACAATTTCATGCAAATGGGGACAAAAGCCTCACTGCGCCAGGTTAAACAGAGAATAAGAGGAGAAAAATTGGAGATATGAGTAAAATGTTTCCAAGATTTTTTTGTAAAGGGAATGAAAAAATGGAAAAGTAGCTAGGTTTCTTTGTTTTGCCTTGATTCATTATCTTCTTTTCTAACATGGGAACAATAGCCAGGATGTTTGTATTTTAGTGCAGGGGTCCCCAATCCCTGGGCCGCAGCCTGCTAACTGGTCTGTGGTCTGTTAGGAACCAGGCTGCATAGGAGAAGGTGAGTGGCGGGCAAGTGAGTGAAGCTTAGTGTATATTTGCAGTCGCTCCCCATCTCATTACCAAGTGAGCTCTGCCTCCTGTCAGATCAACAGCAGCATTAGATTCACATGAAAGCATGAATCCTCATTGTGAACTGCGCATGTACATCCCCCGTCCAACCCCCATCTGTGGGAAAATTGTCTTCCAGGAAACTGATCTCTGGTGCTTAAAATGTTGGGGACTGCTGTTTTGAAGGAAAGGATTATATGACAGCCGCTCCTCACTTAACACCTACCTGTATAACAACTGCTTGGATTTTCAACCAGTTCTCCAGTGCAGGGAATCCCCTTTCTCAGCCTTTGTCTTGTTCCCATAGTTGGTTAGTAGTCACTACATTGTTGTCTGTGTCTATGAGTCTTGTTCCTTTGTTGCTTCCAGTTTTGAATCCCTCACATGCCTGAAGTCATATGGATCTTGACTTTCTCTTTCTGACTGACTTAGTTTAGCATGACCTCAAGGCCCATCCATGTTGTCGCAAATGACTGTATTTCATCTTTTCTTATCGCTGAGTAGTATTCCATTGTGTAAATGTACCACAACTTCTTTATCCAGTCGTCTATTGAAGGGCACTTTGGTTGTTTCCATGTCTCGGCCACTGTGAACAGTGCTGCGATGAATATTGGGACAATAAACTTTCCTAGTTCTATTGTAGCCATTTTATGATCCATGCATTTAGAGGCAGTTTCTCATTTCTTTGTCTTTGTAAACTTACTGTGGCAGGCAGAGTCCCAAGATGGCTCTCAAGATAATTGCCCCTGTTTACTCCCATGATTAGGTTTTTTAAAGAAAAAATGAAATACTGCCATTTGTAACATGATTAGATGTTTGTGGGCACAGTTGACTTGTCCTAATCAGGTTAAGTTCTTAACAAGGGGCCTCTTTCAAGAGTAAGATTAAACTGATGGAATCTTTTTCTTTTTGAAAAAATTACTGCTTTATGGAAATATAAGTTACATACCATAAAATCTACTCATTGTAAGTATACAATTTAATGAGATTTAGTAAATTTATGAAGTTGTGTAACCATAATCATTCTCCAATTTTAGAATTTGCCATCACCTCAAAATTTTTCCTTGCACCCACTTACAAACTGGTAGACTCATTTTTGTGAAAGATTCTATTAGATTTTATTATTAAATTCAAATTATAATATTTTATCAGACTCTTGCCAGCACTTTTAATGAAGATTATCATTTTGTACATTACTTTTATGTATACAGCACAGTGGGTAGGCATATTTTATGAAATACTCTCCTTGATAAGTCTAGTGCCTGTCTGACAACAGACATAGTTTTTGCAACATTATGATCTCACTTATATGTGCAACCTGGAGAACAGAATAACTGAACAGCCAAAACAGTAGTAGACTCATAGACATAGAGAACAAAGTGATGGTTGCCAGATGAAGGAAGGGGATGTTAGGGGGATGGCTCAGAAAGGGAAATGGATTGCGAAGTATGATTGGTAGTTAACAAATTAGTTATGGGGTTGTGCAAAACAGTTTAGGGAAAATAATAAATGATTTTGTCTTACTTCTTTTTGATCTTTTTGATCTCTGTAATTAGGCTATTTGTTTCTATTATTTATCCATTTAATTGAAAATAATTACATGAGTTAACCTCTGCTCAAATTTTACAGGTCCTGTAAATTTTTTAACTTACATGTTTGTGATTTTCATTATTTTAATACAAATAGTATGTTTGTGATTTTTCTCTTTGACACAATTATAATTGTGGAAAGAATTTTTGAAGATATATATTTTAAAAGATTTCTAAATCTCTTGGTGATACGGCTATTTAGATTAAAATTTCATGATTAAAATGGACTCTAGGGGGAAGCCAGGATGGCTTAGCAGGTTAAGCACTCACTTTGCAGCCCCGGGGACCAAGGATCACATCCAGGCCCAGGCTCATGAGGACCCGTATGCTGAACTGGGGTGTGCTTCCCAGGCGGGAGGCCCTCAGTTCAGTTCTCATCCCCTGATTTGACCCCTGGCTCAAGGGGGTGTGCCTCCCATGTGGGAGGCCCTGGCCCAGTTCCCACCCTGCGTGGCCCCCTCTCACCTGTGTGGAATGAAACCATGTTGAGAACTGATGATGTACAACTATGGAGACTGCTCTGGGCCCTCTCCCTTCTCTCTTGTCTCTCTCTGTCTCTGTCAAAAACAATACAATAAATCTTTTTAAAAAATGGACTCTGGGTCGTGAACACGTAATACAACACATGGACAAGGGTTATTTTTGTTTGTTTGTTTGTTTGTTTTTTAATATATATTTTTATTTATTTTATTTTATTTTTGACAGAGAGAGAGACAGAGAACTGAACTGGGGGAGCTCCCAGTTCAGCATATGGTTCCACACGGGCCGGGGCCGGGATTCGATCCTCGGTCCCCAGCACTGCAAAGTGAGCGCTTAACCCACTGAGCCATCCCGGCTTCCCCAGACAAGGTTTTATAGAATTGTACATGTGGAACCTATATAATTTTTACTAACCAATGTCACCCTTAATAAATTTAACAATAAAATAAATAAAATTTCATCATTTATTTTCATCAGCAAGAAGGCTGGTTATATAACTTCTACATTTTGAAACCTATTCTGTTATTCTTTGTACCCTTATACATCTTCAGTTGGTGGTAATGTCCCATGGACGCTTGTTTAGAAGGTATGGTCTCTGCAAGTTACCATTGTTTACCATATTTTGTTCAAGTCAAACTGCATCTTTTTTATTATTTTGTTTTCTTGCTCCCTGATTATTAGTAGGGATGCTAAACTCTCCCATCCTCTGTTGACTTCCTTTATTACTTAAAACATTTTTTTACTTTATATATTGTCCTATCAAAGTTTATACCTATTCCTTTAGTATAAAGGGTAAAGACTGTACCTTTTGTCACTATTATAAAGTGACTGTCTTTAACACGGCTTCATCTAGCCATTTATTTGTAATATTTTATATTTTGTCCTCTTTTTTAAAATTTAGGAGTCTTTTATAATTAACAAATAATTGAATATTTATTTATTTTCCTAAACACAAACTGGGTTTCCTTGCTGTTTTTTTTTTTTAAGTGGGAGCTTAATACTTGTATATTGTTAGTAGAACCAATATACTTAGTTGTATGCTTTTGCTTTTATGCTCATTTCTTTTATTTTTTCTCCATTTTTCTATTGATTATTGATTTTAATCGATTTACATTTGATAATGATTTGGAAGACAAGTATTTTTTTTAAGAGATTTATTTTTATTGGGTTTTTTTTTGACACAGAGGGAGAGAGAGAGATACAGAGACAGAGAGAAGGGAGGGGGGAAGCCCAGAACAGTCTCCATAGTTGCACATCATTGGTTTTTCCACATAGTTTTATTCCACAGGTGGGCGTGGGGCTGCACAGGGCAGGAACTAGGCTGGGGTCTCACCCCAGTGAGAACCGAACTGGGAGCACTCCCCAGTTCAGCACATGGGTCCGCATGGGCCAGAGCCAGGATTCGATCCCTGGGCTCTGGGGCTGCAAAGCGAGTGCCTAACCCACTGAGCCATCCCAGCTTCCCCGGAAGACAAGTATTTTTAACATCTAAATTTTACTAATGGTTATCTTCAAGATTATTAAGTTTTTATTTAAAGTTATTTTTTGAACTATTGTAGACTTGATAACAAGATAACTTCTGATTCTGTGATCCCAGAGAAATTTTGCACAAATTCCTTATCCTGTGCTAATTTCCAGAATTTAATTTTTAGCTTTTTGGCACAATTTTTAGTATTTAAAAGTACAATATATTATTCATTTCTTAAAAAAATATTTTTTCCATTCAGCTTTGTAGTCTTATTTGTAGTAGCTATTTCCTGTTAGCTCAGTTTGCTGTGTCAGCTTTTTCATTAAGTTCTTTAGTTTGGTTCTGTCTCTCATTTGAAATAACTTTAAAAGCCTAAGGAATAAAATAGTACAGATGCCACCCAACCTATGAAACTGTCTCTATTTGTGGACAGTTATTTTTTGAAAAAACAAAAATAGCATTTTTACAAGAGTAAATACTTGCTTCTTTGATGTTAGTGAAGGCGTATTACAAAAGTTCACTGGATGAAAGAAGATTCTGTGCTTATTGAGAGCCATATAGGAGAACTCAGCAGCCTGAGATAGGATTTACCGTATTTTCCGGCGTATAAGACGACTGGGCGTATAAGATGACCCCCTAATTTTACAGTTAAAACATAGGTTTAGGCCTATATTCGCTGTATAAGACTACAGCCTCGGAAGTGGGGGGTAGTCTTATACAGCGAATATAGGCCTAAACCTATGTTTTAACTGTAAAATTAGGGGGTCGTCTTATACGCCCGGTCGTCTTATACGCCGGAAAATACGGTATGCTGCTTTGAGGAACCAGAACTTCGGGAGAAGATTACTTTTGGATGCTCTTCTGTGTTGCACAGCATTAATTACATTCCTTTCCAGTTCCAGGCATAGAAATCTTCTCCACTTTATCCTTCTGTGAATTTTGTCTGAAGAGTTAATGACAACTCTTGAGCAGCTAGCATCTTTTTGGAACCCTCCTTCCTTGAGCTGAAAAGAATGGCCCAGCCTGGCTCACAAATCTTGGTAGATGCTTACAGAATTGCTCTACCCTCCTTCAGTCCAGAGTGATGGGATTGTGTTTTATGTTCAGCAGCAGTGATAAAACCGTGGATTGTTATTTTCTTAATTAGCCATTAATAACAGTTAAGTCTGTAACAAGATCACAGTTTCAGTGTTTGGAGGATATACCAGTATTGCTGACAGTGAAATACAGTGAAAAACAAAAGGGCTTCTTATATGTTATAAAAGATGTTCATCTTATTGGTAAAATTACTCATGCCAGATACCAGTGTCCTTTTGTCTGTTTTAATTCTGATGACTAAAATGTATGATAGTCTAATGAGAAGAAACTTCTGAAACTAGAGAGGAAATTACAATAATTTTAAATAAATGAGGTCTTGAAGTATCTATAAGCAGATAGTAAGAACTCTCATTGCATCAGTTAGAGCAAAAGCTTTCTTATAACAGAGCCGCCATGGATGCTAGGAAAATCAATGTAAGCAGCTCAATTTTTCTTAGGTCCTTAAATGTTTAAGCCAGCACCTGGCCATGGTAATGTCTCTTGGTCGTAGGTAATAGCTGGGAGTTCCAGGTGAAGGATTACTACTTCTAACTCAGTTATGGGACCCTGAGTGAATCCATTGGATGTGGCTGACAATGCCAGGTTTAAGTGTATTCATGGGATTAGGCATGAATACTTCTTTTGCCTGAAATCGTGTGGTTTAGCTTTAGTACTTACTGTAGTCAATCCATTTCTTTGAAATATTGAGCTGTCTGACAGCTTAAAATCCTAAATTTTCTTTAAACTTGAGCCTGGCTTTGGAAGAAGCAGGGGTAGTGTGGGGGTGGATTTTATGTCAGGCTCTCTGAAAAGAATTCACTGAAGTACTTTTGCTGGCAGGGAACAGGGAGGGCTAGCAAGCTGCTTCCTCTTGGTCTTCCTTGGGTTTTGCCCTTAGCTCAGATCAACATTTGTCAGATAATTTACATCAGGGCCACCGGAGGCTCTTGTTGGGCCTTGATGAACTCACTTTCCTTCTGTGAACAAGCATGGAAAAGACCCAAGCATGAAGTCCAGATTTTGTTAAGCTATTTGGATGTTAGGAAATGTTTTCATGCCTTTAGGCCCTTAATTCCATCCTAGATGTTTATTTCTCATCCAAGATGGAGGACTGAGTTTTTATAAACATCTCGTGATCAAATATCACCTTATAAGAGTTCTTTTGAATGCAATTAGGTACCACAAATGTATTATAAATGTATTCTATGCAGATACTAACGTACTGCATACTCATTATTTCCATGTTAAGTATAAACATCTAAATGGGCACTAAGAATTAAAATGAAGTGAGCATTAGGCAGTAGAGACATGGGTTTAGTCCTAAGTCTCATGCCTAATTCTGAGAACATTGTTGGCTTTTTTGTTTCTTCATCTATACATTGGAGGTGGCTTTACCTATCTTTACTTAGCGCAGAGACCCAATGGGATGAGATTTCTGACATTGCTTATGAATTTGGGGCCCACTCCATGGACACGTTTTATCATCAGTACAAACACATATTATCAATAGGCAGTTTTAAACTTGAAAACAGACGCTAACTATCAAAGGCATTTAATGAAGCAATGATATGCTGGCTAACTTTGAGGGCATATGTCAAGGAATAAAGAAAGAAAGAAAGAAAGAAAGAGCTCTTCAGAGACCATAGTGGAGGATACGCTATCTGAGTTTTAATAGAATCTTGATCTGAAAAGCACAGAGGTAACAGTGAGCATTTCAGACAGAGGGAATCTAGTGTGAAAAAGTGGAGGGCAGAAATGGACATGACATATTTGAGAAATTGAGAGAATGAGATGCTCATTTTAGATTAAATCCTCTTTTATTATTAAAGTATAAAAGTGAAAATGAAGAGAGTGACAATATTCTGGACTTTTATTCCATTGTAATAATAAAAGGCTCATATAGCTTGCATCTGAATTAACTGAGAATTAGCAGGTTTTGCAGTAATTTAAGAGGAAACTAAGTAAGTACTTAAGGGCTCAGGAGGATATGGAGTAAAATTAGCATCATTTGGGGGGGTTCCATTAGAGAAGACTTTTGGAGAATGGGAATTTAGAAGAATGTGATAAAAGTGGATTTGTAGAAATGTTGAAAGCCAAAAAGAACGTTCTCCATAGTGGGGATATGTGGTAGCTGATTACATTGTATGATCGAAAGTTGGGTCTGAACTGCAGTCTTTCTTTAAAGAGGCACATTTAAGTACTAGAAAGCTATAACACAGATTCATTGTCCTTCCTCTTGGTTTCTCTTCCTCCTGTGCCCTAAAGCCACATGGAAACCTGCAGGCAAAAGTTATTTTTAAAGTTCCCTCTTGCCCAGAAATATGGTGCTGGTATTTTGTTTGAGACTTTCCATGTTCTGATCCATGCACCCCTCTAGTATTTCTTCCTGTTTCTTCCCATTTCTGAGAAGACCCTGTCATTTCCACACAGTTGCTTTCCCTGCCTTTGCTTTCTGCCTTTCTCCAGGAGTGTCTTCTTAGCTCTCAGCCATAGGAGCGCAATCCACTTTTAAAATCTAAAGCTTCAGAAATTATGTTTCCTCCAAACATCACTAGCTACCTTTTGGTTTCTGAACATCACTGGCTATTTTTTTGGTTTTCATTAGCATGTATTTCCTTGTGTCTTGCACTGTCTTTTGCTAGATTGGAGCATTGTAAAGGGCTGTCTTATAACCTACGTTGAATTGCTTGGGGTCTCTGCAAATGTAGTTGGTGATGACATCGTAGATTAATCTTTCAGATGTTTGTGACTCATTCTCACAAAGACTGATATTAGCAGTGTGTTTCCTCATTTCTTAATAGAACATCGGAGATGGGTTAGATGTGTAGAGGATCCTGAACATGAAAATGAGAGCTGGGTAAATGTGTAGAAACTGCTAAAATGTAAGCTTCATAAGATCAGACCTTTTTTTTTTTGGAGGGGGGTGGGTTAAGTACCATATCTCTAGTGCTAACTACCAGGCCCAAATGTGGTACTTAATACCTATTATTGAATGAGTGCTGGCTTAATCTACTTAAGTTGTTGTGCTGAATCTAGTATTTTTAAATATTTGGCAACAGACCTCTAGAATATTGTCTCAACAAATGGAATCATTAAATGTCTTCCCAGTGGTTGAAAGATAACATCTAGCATCTCGTCATTTTCTTCTAGGATAAGGGAACCTTGTTTTATGTTCTGTTTTTTTGTTTTGTTGTTGTTGTTTTGAGAAGAGGACAAAAAAAATAAGGTGGGAATTCATCATTGATCTAAATTGGCTTTAGCTTATTCAGTGTTTTAATAAAAAATTTGATTTTTTATTAATAACAACAACAAATCACTGTGGAACAGAGGAAAAATCTGAGTAAAGATTACTTTCCAAGTTTCATGAGTCTTTGTGAGACTTTTCAAATGTGTATTTAAGGTTTGCTCACTCCTTTCTCTCTTATTTTACGGTGAATGTTTTGTTTACCCTACCCTCTGTGGTTCTTTCTATGGCAGCTTGCCTTGCGGGCACTATTCAGAAACTGAGAAAATGTAAAGATTGGGACCTTAACTTGTTCACATTTGACAAAGCTTAAAGAACAGGGACAAAGACACAGTTGTGTGAGACCACTGACTCTTGTTTCTCTTTCCTTTTGCCTTTAGCTCAAGCCGGGACAGAACAGCTGCAGGGACAGTGACAGCGAAAGTGCCAGTGGAGAATCCAAGGGCTTCCACAGGAGCAGCTCTCGGGAAAGGCCCAGTGATGTAAGTGAAAACAGAACTCAAACAAGCCCCCAGACAGGACATCCCTCGGTCACGCCTTAGTCCCCTCACATCCCTTGGGATGTCTGGGGATTACAGTTCACGCTTTGTGATGTATGTATAGATGAGCCCTATGTCAGTGTCATTCCATTTTCTAATTTGGCGTCAAATGTGTTTTAAGAAATTATAAGGTAGATGGAAGTATTTGTCACTTTAGCAAAAGCAGATTACAAAGAAAAGTGACAATACTTTTAATATCAGTGTCAAATGGAAGAAATAGGCAGTGCCACAGCTGGGAGATGACATCCTTCATCTAGGGGCTATTGGTAATTTCTTCACCTGTGAGGTTGGTGACAGTCCCTTTCTGCCATTTGATTTCTGTTGGAAGGGGTGACTAACCAGTGCTTACTTGGCAAGAGAAGGAATTTAATTTTCTGACTGATTTCTGGGGGACAGACCCTTGTGAGAACATGCCACACCTTTGAGAGGGCTGTCAGCCATCTAGTCCTGGCTCTGACCCTCTCCAGTCTCCTCCCTAGTCTCCTATCCTCTATACTGCTTCCAAGAACCACCTGCCCGCTTCGGATGTTCTTGCCTCCTTCCCTAACATGTCATCTGCAGCACTCTTGACCCATCTTTGCCTCTGAGAGCCACACTTGGAAACTTTCTTCTAAACTGGATCAAGTAGGGAGAGATTTTTATTATTTTTTTATTTATTTTTATTTATTTATTTATTTATTTATTTATTTTTATTGTTAAATTTAATGGGGTGACATTGATTGGTAACAATTAGATAGTTTCCCG
>PVKE010040336.1:0-14638 GCA_004027555.1 Craseonycteris thonglongyai
TCTCCGGTTCTGTTGCTCTCCGGTCCTGTTGCTCTCTGGTCCTGTTGTTCTCCGGTCCTGTTGCTCTCCGGTTCTGTTGCTCTCTGGTCTTGTTGCTCTCCGGTTCTGTTGTTCTCTGGCTCTGTTGTTCTCTGGTCCTGTTGCTCTCTGGTTCTGTTGTTCTCTGGTCCTGTTGCTCTCCGGTCCTGTTGCTCTCCGGTTTTGTTGCTCTCTGGTTCTGTTGCTCTCTAGCTCTGTGATTCTCAACAATGTCACTTAACTCCCTCAGGTTTTCCTGTAAAAAAAAAAAAAGGCAATTCTGATTAAAATTTACCCTTAAAAAGTCTTCATTTCAGCTTAAACCATCCCAGTGTTACGGTTCCGTGATGTATATGCCTTTTCTCCGTGTGCCATGGAGTGATGCTAGAGGTACAGTAGCTGGACCCTTTATAAGCAAAGTTGGCCTTGCTTATCGGGACCCTGTGTTAGGAGCTGCTTTTGATACATTTGCATCCACTACATGAACTGTATCTACATTTGGTTCGGTGAAGCCCTGAATCTGCAAATGGAAGACTCAGCTGCATTTCTTTACTATCCATCTAGTGTTCTCTGCGTCCCCCTGTATCCTGTACCTTCCGAAGAGAAGGTTTTGTGTGTGGCATCTGGAGTACCTCTTGCTTATTCCAACATGTGGTTTCCTTGAAAGCCTCCTTTCTTCACTTTGTTCTAGACAGGCTGCTTTACTGTTCATTGGTTTAAAATTTTATTTCTTGGCTTAGAGTCAGACATAAAACTGTCTCTTACCCCAATAAGTCCTAACACCTAAAGGAAAATCACAAGGCCACCTGGGAACTATGGCTACTGGTGTCTTTACCCTGCTCTCCTGCTTGAGGTCCCTTTATTATCTGCTCCTAAGAGGGGCAGATGGGAAGGATGATAGGTCCTGGATCAGAGCTCACAAATCAGCTAGTGGTGGTAGAAGGTGAGGACAGAGCCCTGTTCATCTCACAACTCCCCATAAGAGTAACAGCATAGCTCTCTTCACTGACACCTACATGGTGTGCAAGAAAGAGATGAGGAAGCAAATAAAACTTGAAAATTGAAGAAATAAGGGTGCTGCTTTCCTGTAAGTATGCTGTAAGGTACCTGAAATTCTCATTTTTTGCAGTACTTAGGTTCTATAAAGTGACTGTCAGTACTGAACCATTGCTCATCGGGAAATATGGGGTTAGGTTTCTGTGAGCCTTTGGTTAGAACATTTTCATCAACCAATCAATGCATAATGTTACTTTATGTGTGTTTCTGTTTAAAGATACCTTATTTAATATACAAGTATGTCATTGATTCCTTAACATGGAACCAACAACCAAGAGTACTATGCCTTGAAGAAAGGTTATCGAATACACATACTTTCTCTGTAAGGCACATCATAGCTTTCTGGAACTTAGGAACAGTAGATAGAATTTTATGTCACACTTGGGAGCCACTTAGAATGTGAAATCACCAAAGTACAAATGTACAAAAATGTGAAAAACATGGCACTAAATGTTTATCAAATGAATGCTGAAGCCTAGAGGCCTAAAATTTTTCACCACTCTGCATATGTATGCCAGTGAATGACTGCAAAACCATTGTGATGAGTGATTTGGAGGTTACAAATAAATTTTAAGAAGTGGGAAAATTCATAAATATGAAATTTGAGAATACTGAAGATCTGCTATATGTAATTCCTGGGAGGTCAGGCAGAGTTCTCTGAATAGGCAGGGAGTTGAGCAGAGCATTTCAAATGTAAAGCTCTGATTTCAAGCCAGGCCCCCCATCACTACTGCTGTGTGGCCCTGGAAAAGTTACTTAACCTCTCTGGGCTTTGGTGTTGTCATCGATAACATGAGAATCATTTATGTATTTCTACAGCATGAACTGTAGAGGTGAGGTTGGGTGAAGTCATGTATACAAAGCTTGTCTGGCCCGACACACACTTACTTCAATAAATATTAGTCACTGTTATTGTTGCTGATAGTTTATTATTGCCATCCTCTGTAGACATTAGGTCCACCAAAATGAGCTAGATTATGAACTATAGTGCCCAGGACTCTACCATGTTAAGAAGTCATTTACTAAAGATAATATGCATAATAATGTTGCTGGAGTCTGAATACAGTACAAGGACAAAACAAACAGCCCTACTTCTTATTTAATCTACAAAATTTTCAGGCTGAACATTTTCTTATTTGAGATCCAAACTAAATATAGAGAGCCTGTGTCTAAATTTAGTAGGGCAAAATTCTCTATTCAATTCTGGGTCTTTTCACTGTCACCATCCAGCACTCCCCACCAAGGTTTAACGATGCAGACCTTTTGATGTGAGTTGCAATAAACTGCCCCCTCTCTGGGCTGGAAGCCTGGGAATAGGAGAGGGAAGAAAAAGGCCTGGAGATCATCTGGGAAGAGGAGACAGAGTTGAGGATGCAGCCTTGTACCTGGTGTTTTATTCTGTCTGATTTCTCCTAGAGGAAAAACACATGTGAACCACAGTAGGGAAAAACAGTACCAATCAAGGAACCAAAAACTATGTATATTTGGTGAGAAAACAACATATACTAGAAAAACCCTTTGACTCATTCTGGTTAAAAAAAAAAAAAAAGATGTTGGGATTAATTTAATAAACAGCATGAGGTAAACTATTAGCTTTGGGGAGGGAACTTCAGATGCGTTCATTAGGAAAGCAGTTGTCCATATTGACTAGGTTCAGGGTCATGTACCAGAGCTCTAAAAATAAAATAGTAAGAGAGAAAGAAATGAAAGGATGCAGGGCTGGTATACATTTGCATGCAGACTGGTATGGTGGGCACATGGTCTATAGGAATCAAACTCCCCAGTGTTGTACCTTCCCTGAGGATGGCCCTTGTCCTCATGGTCCAAAATGACTATTGGTGTTCCAACCATCAAATTTATGTTCCAGGCAGCTAGATGGAATGGGGAGAGAGAAAAGGCACATGCTTTCCTTTTCAAAGAGACTTCTCAGAAGGCTCATGCAACACATAACTTCTGCTTACATTTTGTTGGGAGAAAATGGTTACATAGAGTGATGGGAGAGTACTGAAGCAAGAATCATAGTTCAGTTAAGTTTATAAAGAAGGGAAGCGGATGTTTGAGCATTAACTCTCAGCCTCCTCCCCAGCATGAACTCCTAGCCAGGTGATGGTGGTATTTCATAACCCTCTGAAGGGGAATACGACAATGTCTTTAGCATTGTGGAAGTTAAGTCTTTGTTGGAGTTCTGGGAGGAGTAAAAATGGAAGTGTGGCTATCAGAAAAATCTCTAAGTGATACCATCTAGGTAAATCGCAGGTTAAAATGGCACAGTATAATGGTGAGGTGATTGGCCATACTACTGAGACATTCAATTCACATAATATCAGCTAATGAGCAGGCACAGGGAGGAGGCTGAACTCGTGTAAGATTGGTCACTGGAAAACTGCTCACCAGCAGTAATTGGTGCACTGCCCAGAGAGGCTGTTTTGAAAAGAGAGGCCGTCCTATGCACACTCTGAGTGTGGGCCTTCTAAGCCCGTAAGAACAGCCCACCCTACAACAGGCGTGCTGCTTACAGAGTGGAGAGTCACACAGCACAGCAGGCAGACAAGCCCAGTGTGTGCCTTCATCCTCTTACAAATGACCTGGGAGGAAGAGAAGGCAATCACCAGGAAAAGCATAATCCAGGTATATGTCCAAAAGTCAGGAGGGCTGTGTGCAAAGTTGATGGAAAGGACCATGGAAATGGGGTGGGAGGACCAGGGAGAGGGTGTGCCACTCAGATGACAGCAGAGCCAGTGGAAAGGTAGAAGTGTGCACACCCCCAGCCCCTGGCCTTCGGGTTTCCTCCCACTGTCACCTTGCTCTGGCCTCGCTGCGCTCCTGACTGGGCTTAGACCAGTGTTGTGCTGGGACATATCTAAGATGCAGCCAGGCCTGGGACCCCTGCATGGTATAACTCCTCCCACCTCCGCAGATTTCATGCTGCCAGCATGATGTCCCTGACCGACAGCATTGCTAACCACTACAGCGTGCTAAGTCAGACCCCTGACTCAGCTTGAGAATAAAACCGAGGTCAGAGACAATAACTTTGTATAAAAAGTCATTTCTAGAGAAATATTTTCCACTGCAGCTACTGACTCTGCCCCAAACAACAGTTACCTCAGTGCTGTGTCAATGGTCATAAAAGGTCCTGGAGAGGCGGTGGCCATGCTATTATTGTCCCTTCAGTGAATGTCTGTTGACAGATGGCCCCTGGGAAAAGACAGCAAATAAGAAATAGGACTTCTCAGCTGTTGACTTAAGGCCAAGCTCTCAGACATCCTCAGCAAAGTTTGCCAGATTTTTTTTTTTAATCAGCAGCCAGGTAAAATCATCATTAAGGCTGTAGAAGTTTAGTTCTGGTAAAGAAATATCCACGGATCATCTTCAGTGCCCGATAACGCGCTGTACCTGTGGGAAGCACATTAGCTCAGGGTAAATCGCCAATTACTAGCCTTGGCCCATGGTATCTCCTTCATATACCACTCGTTTGAGCGGAAAAGCCATTTAAAACAAGAAAATGGAAGAAGAGTTCAGTCCTTCCTCCAGTTATATTTCACTAGGCCCCAACCAACTATTTGCCGGTCAGCATTCCAGGCATTGTGAAAACAGGAGTGATAGAAAGGTCTATAAGATTTACTTTCATTCCTCAAAAACATAGTTTTATGGAATGAGAAATAAATTGTCAACAAATACAAGAACGTGGAAAAGAGAAGAAAGACAGAGGTGATCCTGAAGGAATAGAGACTGATATGGAAGTAAGTACCAGTTTCAAGATCCAAAGTAAACATTAGTTCTGTAGTAAATACAGCCTTAATGAATTTAATACTCACTTTCTAAACTGGTAGATGGTAAAAGCAAGTTTCTCTCATCTATCTCTGTTCTAGCCACCACTTCCTTTCCCTGGATGCAGCCAATGTTACACCAGTTGTTGTGTATTCTTTCAGAGGTATTTCAGGAGTGTACAACACATATAAGCAAATAAGTATATTTTTGTCTTTTTTTCACTTGATTTCTATAGCAAGTGGTAGCATGTTAAATATCATGCATATGTGTTCCCTGAGTTTTAATTTCAACATGTAGCCGTATCAAGATACATAAAAATACTTTTCATTTTCTTTCATGATGACATTTATTTATCCCTTGGATAAATGAACTCTAATTTGTTTAAGTAATTATCAACTGTTGAATTGGGTTTTTGATAGTTTGAATAACAAAAAAAATTGAATAATATGCATAAGAATATTTGAGGGACAAGTTTCTAAATGTGAAATTGCTGTTAGAATTTACAAGAATTTGAATTTTAATGTACATTGTCGAATTGCTCTCTAAAGAAGTTGTGCTGATTTACTCCCACCAGTCTCTCTACAGTCTAGTCGGCACATTTACAATCTGAGGGGTAAAACTGACACAGCAGTTAGCTGTAATCAACATTTCTCTGAGTGAGGCTGAGCATCTTTTCAAATGTGGAAGCCCTATTTATATTTCCTTTTTGTGACTTAACTACCTCTGAACATTTCCCATTGAGTTAAAATCTTTTTATTGATTTGCAAGAGCTCTTTATATCTTAAGAAAATTAACTTTTTGAGATATAAGTTACAAATATTGTTCCCAAGTTGTCCTCTGCCTTTTCCATTTTTTTGTTGGTGGGAGCTTCATTAACAAATACAGGGCCCAGCAGAAGTATAGTGTGTTGTATAGTGTGCTTGAGTGTGATATTGTTATATGACAAAATTTTGTAATAAAAGATTTGGTATAGATTATCAGCTCGTATAAAAGAAGCATTATTTCTGTTGGACCCTATATCATATATTTATAAAGGCAAGTTAAACTTTTTTACTAGTTTTTGTTGGTTATAGAGATCTTTTTACTTTGATAATAACTTCTAAAGATATATACTATAATTTTTCTATGAGTTTTATGATTTCAGTTATTATGTCTACAATTTTGATCTACTTAAAATTTAACTTAAAAGATGGGAACTCTGCTTATCCAGCTGTTTCAACAGTACTTGTTAAATCATCTTTCCCTCACTTATTTGAAATGTCAACTTTATCATATACTAAATTCCAATGTGTATTTAGGTCTGTTAGACTTTCAAAACTGCTACAGATCTGTCTATTCAGGAACTAATGCTGCGGTATTTAGTTATTATATCTTTATGATATGTTTGACTATTATTAATATAACAGGACTGATCACCCTTATTCCTTTAAGGAAAAAACAAAACAAAACATTTTAGCTAGTCTTAGGCTTTTATTTTTTCATATGAGCCAACTTATTTTGTTTCCACCCCTCCCCCCAAGAATCCTTTAGTAATTTTATTGGAATCATATTAAATTTAGAGATTGATAGAAAGACCATTCATCACTGTGATTTATGCATCATCTTATTTAAAACAATGTACTCTACTTTTCATTTGTTCAAGTTTACTTTATGCATTTAGGAACACTTAAAGTTTTAAATTATTTCCATGGATTTTATCATTCTTGTCCCTCTGTTAAATGGGGCCTCTTTGGTACTTCTTCCAACACTTGTTTCTATGTTCTGCTTCCAGGCCACTGCCTGGTAAGGTAATACTGGATGGGCATCCCAGATCTTTTTTAAAACAATGATAATTTCACCATCACTTCTTTTCTTGTGTTTCCTAAGCTCTTCCTAGTTTGAGGGACATCCTTCACAATTACCTAAGCAAATTCTTCCCTCTCTAGTTATAGATTCCTGCAGCCCTGTTCAAAATGTTTTAATATTCATTGTAGCTATAACTAGAAGCTATGGCTACTCTGAAAACTTCCATGATGTCTGTTCATTTATGCATCATTCGGCCTGAAGAAAATGATATTCAGGTAGTTACTCTTATTCTGTAATGCCTCTTCTCTATAAGGAAATGAAGGTATTACTGCCAACTTAATCACTTTTTAAAGAAGAAACATGAGTGTGCCTGCTAAAACGACTTTCTGTCCTGACCGCATCTTTGCTCTTTGCTCTGCAGGCCCAGCTCTCTGTCACCGTGTCGCACGATCACAGCGTCTGGGAGCCAGGTGCAGCCCAGCTGTCCTCTCAGCCACTAACACAAAGCTGCAATTGTGGAGGCAAGAGGGGCTGGTCTACACATCAAGGAAGGAAAGCCTTTTCCCTGGAGCCCTCTGGTCCTCACTGATGCACACAGGATGCAAGTGCTGTGAACCAGCGTTCTGGGACGCGGTCTCCTCCCATCTACTTTGTCATGAGAGCTCACATGGTTTTTCCATGGAACCACTAATGTGCACTGTTTCCAACCAATGTAAGGGTGAGGTTATTCATGTCTGAGCAGGCTCCAGGCCCTCAGAGAATACTGCCTTCTTTCATTTTCCAGCACAAGTTCACCACCGAATCACGTGCCCCAACGCCTTTGGCTGTACTGGGCTTCGCACAGACAGCAAGCGCAAGGTTAGGCTAGCTGACTAGGCATTCCTGTCTTTTAGCTTCTGGTGTTCTTTTTAGTTATTTAGAAATGCAGACACAAAGAAGACCGATCAGACACTGCCTGGAAAGGGGTAGCTAGGTAAGGAGCAAATCAAAGGGCCCATCCAGTCAGCTTTTAGGCCCTTTGCAGGCAGCAGGATGACGACTGTGCACGTTTTGGAGAATGCAAAGCACTCCACAGCCCCACGTTTCCCCAGAGCCCAGGACCTGTCGGAAGGCCTTAGAATGAGCTCAAAGCGTCTGACTAGTCAGTTTGCTAGAGCAAGTTGGACCTCCTTCAACAAAATGCCAGATCTAAAATCACCTCTATAAATGCCTATTATTTTTAGGACAAAATGATGTGTTTATAAATAATTAGGTTATTGGAGGCATTTTTTGTAAGGAACTAGTTCTCCCGCATTATCATTTCCTGACTTCAGGAAAACCATACTTGTAACGGATGTGGAAACAGAGGTTGAAGAAAAATACTTTACCTAAAATGCTGCTAGAGCAGGAGATGTTCTGTGAGGAGAAGTGCATACACGGTTGTAGAGCATTCCACCTGTCCTGGGGCAGAAGCAAGAGCACACCCGAGACAGAAGAGTGGACCTGATTACAGCCATCTTAGGTCAAAGCACCTACAACAGCGGCAAGGAAGCGTCCAGGGACACACAGATATGCAACAGCTTGGAAGACTGAACCCTGCCTGGAGCAGTCTGACGATTCTGGATCTGGACTGTCCGTGAGAGTGACCAGGAGGGAATTAAGGATGCGCCAAGTTGGAACCATCTGCATAATGCAGATTGAGGGTCTGCTTGCACAAAATGGACAGACAGCTGCTTGAAGGAACACATGTCATCAAAATATGTTGAGCATTACTCAGTGTGAAATTTCTAAGGTGGCTGGACAGTATGAAGAAAAGATGGAAGCACAGAGGATGAGGAGGCACCTGAGCTCTGCCAGGCACCCACCCTAAGACCCGACTGTGGAATGGGAGGCTCGGCCAGCTACACACATGTTCTTTAACCACAACCAAATCTGTCCCTTTTCTTTGTTTTTACCAACTCTTCGCATAAGCCCATGTTTCCTTAGGGAAGAATTTGTTACCGTACTTTGTGATCCATTTCGTCTCCCATTATTGAGGTCAATTTCTTCAGCTTTGAGGTTTGGGGATACACTGGGGTGTGCTCCCTGAAGAAGGCCTGGTCCTCTCATTGGTTCTTAGACAATTTGGTCTTTGAGGATTACTTTTATCTCCCGCTAAAATCCAGAAGAAATAGAAAAAAAAAAAAATGTCCTTAACATCGCAATGACTACACACAGCTAAATTTTGCTGGTTTCCTTATTATCCTCTCAAACCAGAAACAACCCAGGATCAACATATCAATTAAATTCTCTTTAGATTTGGATTACAAATGGCAATCAGCTGAGATACGAAGAGATGGAGTCTGCATCGGAAGACTTCAACTCTGCAGCTAAGGATTAGCAGCCAACCATAAATCCTGCCTGCGTGATTATGTAAGTAAAATGCATGCTTGCTAACTCTCCTGAGAAATGGGGGTTTCATCAGGATGCCTATAATGTCGTGAGGTCCTGTAACCTGTTTGCTTCCAGAAGGACAATCTTGGTGCGTTCATGGCGGATGGGGGATTTCATCTCCAGTATTCATGAAATGTAACTGCCATTTTCTATTCCTGCAAATCTCACAGTTTTTTCAGATGAGGAGACCTAGATTCAGAATGAATTCGCTCAGGTTTATGCAGTCTATTTGAAATAAGGAAACAGCAACCTCATTTTTGTTTCATAAAAACAATGAGGTGATGGTGGAAAATAAATGTGTAAAAGATCCATTGGAATTAGAAAAAAATTGAGTCATAAAAAAGAAGAAAGTTATGAATTTAATCCAGTTGGCTTTAGAAAGTATCCCAAGATAGAGTGAAAAGCTTGAGTTAATCTGGAGTTTTTTGTTTCGTTTTGTTTTGTTTTTGAGCTGGGACAGAATAGTGACATAGATGAAAAGACCTATGCCTCAGAGGGCTTGCGAGCTGTGGAATGGCAGGTACAACCTTAGCTAATGTGTGAAACACAACTGAAATGATAGGAGGAAGGGTTACGGATTTAGGAATTGATGGGTTTTACCTGAGAAAGAATGTTGTAGGTGAGGGCCGTCCTCAAGGTATGTTCCATGGCTTTTCTAGAGCCACCTGGCTGTGAAGGACATAAAGACACAGGACACACACAGTGCACGCGTGTGCATGCTTGTACACACACCCTTCCCTTAGAGCTCTCACTATGGCAGACTTGCAAAGTTCAAAGTGAGAGTAAACCTCCATCTCTTGAGAACTGGTTATTACTTTTCTAGTTCTAATGAATTTCTGTTCAGTTGACAAAATAGTATTTTAAAATATGAGGTAGTTATTTTCTGATAAAAATGATCAGGTCCAGTGCACTCAGGGTTGAAGTAAAACTAGTACTTTCTTTTATATATGGTTGAGGGTGTGAATATTTTTAGGAAGAGATTTTGACATGTGCTTTAAGAGTCACTAAAATGACTGTCACCAAAATCACCTTTGATCCACTAATTCCACTTTCAGGAGTTTTTCTTAAGAAAAAGTGCTAAATAATATAATAAAAATATACACAGTAATTCATTTAATAATAGACAAAATTTAATTTAAAGAGGCAAACAATGAAATAATTTGTTGTATAAATCTGTTGGAATTTTTGAAACCTATTTGATAATGTGTGAGAACCTTTGCCGTCATCCTGGAGATTACCAATTGCACTGCAGTTTAGCATATGGGTTTGCATGGACCAGGATCAGGATTCAATCTCGGGACCTCGCATTTGTAAGGCAAGCACTCAACTGCTGAACTACCCCAGCATCCCTTGTGTGTGCTTTCAGGTGCTGTTTGTGACAATTTGTTGGGCAGTATTACAATAGTAACACACCTGTTTTATGTTTCTATTTACTTACTTAGATTGTTTTATTTTTATTGTACTTTTTTCTCCCTCTGTTAGTTTGGTGGTTACCAATTATATTCTAATGATTTCTAGTAGTTACTATAGCTATAAACACAAGAATATGAACTTATCACAACCGGATGTTAGTGAAGCTTTACCCTCTGCTGATGCCTTTAGAACTTAGAACACATTAACTGCCTCCCCTGCATCCTGACACATATTATGACTGCCATTTATTCGTTATCTACCTTAATTATTTTCTTTTTACACTCAGTAGACATACTTCTTATTGCTTTACACCATCAGTGTTCATTTGGATTTCCCTAGTATTGCCCACATTTTGTTTTCTCTAGTCCCTCTTTTATTTCACATCATGTAACTGGGATCACATTCCTTTTGTGTGATAACAAATTCTCTGTCTATGTCTTCTACAAGGGCCCTGTGTTTCCTTTTGCACTTGGAGCATAATGTTGCTGGGCATAGCATTTTATTAAAGGTTGACGGATACTTACTCTCATAAAGATAAAATTTCAGTTTCCTGGCTTTCATCGTTGCTGATGAGTTAGATAGAAGTCACTCTTTTGAAGGTTGTCTTTCCGTACTCATTAGGTGCTTTACAGACTTTTTTTCTCTCTCTCTTCCTTTTTTTTTTTCTTTTTTTTCTTTTTTTGATATGTGTGTGTGTGTGTTCCCTTGGTTTGTTATACAGTATTTGGGTATGAATTCTTTTTAATTATTATGCTTTGAATCATAGAGTTTTTTAATCTGTGGCACAATATCATCCATCAATTGAGGAAAATCTTATCTATTATATCTTCAACTGTTATCTATTACCCAGTCTTATTATTTTGTTTTCTTTCAGAGATTCTAGATTAGATATACACCTGTCATACCTCAATGATAAACTCTCTGGTTTTTCATTCTTCTTTCAAGTTTACTCTCTTTATTCCTCTGTGCTCCATTCTGAATAATTTCTTCATATTTATGTTTCAGTTCACTAATGCTTTCTTCAGCTGAGCCTAATTTGTTTTTAAACCTGTCAGTTAAATTCTTACTTTTAATTATTATATTCTTTTTTAAAAGTTTTGTTTGGTTGCTTTCAAATCTTCATGGCACCTACCATTTTACTCATATTTTAATATCATTTATTTATTCAAACATGTTTAAATGCTTTATTTTCTGAGTCTAATAATTTCTACATCTTCCTGAACTCTGTTACCGTATTTTTTTCTTTTTTACTCTTTTTTTCAAATTTTCTTCTCTCTGCTGAATTTCCTCATTTGTCTATGCATGTTTTTCACCTTTTCTACTAGTGCATTTAAAGTATTAATTATAGTTATTTCAATTCTTAGTGTCTGATAGTGCTGTCATACCTGCCTCTGGTTCTGCTGATTGCTTCATTTCCTAACAAGGGGTATAGTTTATCTCTTTCTTACTTTTTTTCTCCCTTCTTTCCTTCCTTTCTTTTTCTTTTCCTTTGTTTCCTCATATGTCTTAACACTTTTTGGTTTAAACTAAGACAATATGTGTTGAAAAGTAGCAGGTTAATAATATTTAAGCCTGGAAAAGGACCTTTTTAGCCCAGTCATTGATGTGAGGGTTGACTGAATCTAGTCAGAAGTCGAGTTTGGGATTTGTTGTTTCTATGGTTACCTTCAGTGCACCACCAGCTTCAAATTCCTCCAGCTTTACTTAAAGGCAGGGGCTACTGGGCCAGATACAATTATTCAACCTTCACTTTATTCTCAGTTGTAGGCCTCCCATTTTTACCCGTGCCTCTGAATGACTCTCTCCACACACTCTCCTCTCCTGGACGGCTGACCGGCAAGCTTGGGACGCGGCACCTACTAGCCTAATAGAGGGAGCTCAGGGCCTTCTCTGTCGTCCTGGTGCAGACTCAGTGTCGGCAGGCACTGCCTCCCGAGCTCGTGGGAGGGTAGCTTTGTCAGTAATTCTTTCTCTCTGGGCAGTGGGAAATCTCTAGTAGTTCAGACCCAGGATGGCTTCTTGCCCTTCACCCAGCGGTCCAGGCTCTTCCTTTCCCCACCTCAACGTGTCCATCCATGTTCTGTAGTGCAGAAAAATCTAAAACGGATGCTCTCTGCTCCACCTGCAATGGCAGACATTCCCTTCCTCCAGCCTACTCATGAGACGAGTTCTGTCTGGCTTTCTTCCCTACCCTCGGTCTTCTCATGAGAGCACAGTGAAAGTATACAGAGAAGAGCCCATAGGTGGGTGCTAACTCCTCTTGTGTCCTTGATTCCTATGGGCTTTATACTCTTATGTTGACCCATTTTCAGCCTTAGACAATTTGTTAAAATGTTTAGCTGAATTCTTCTTCTCCATTGTCCCTCTGGGTAGCCCCATCTTCTTTTTATGCTCTGACCCAGGTGATCTGAAGCCCACACCTTGTCTCTCCTAGAAGTCACCTGTCTTCCCTTAGATTTCAGGCTAATTGGCTCATTTGCAACCTGAACACTCTACTGAATTCAAGGAAAGGCACATTGATAGGTTATTGGCTTTTGTTGTTGCTGTTAGAGCAAGCACAACACTTTTTCTAGCTCTCTGCATCTGCTACTCAATTCCAGCAAATGCTTGTTATAGTATATTTAGCCAGTCCCCTCTGATGGACCTTTTCTTTTTTTCCCAATCTTTGCTATTTCCAACACCTATGTGAAAAGTAACATTATTTTCACACTTATGGGTATCACTGAGTAAACTTGTGATAGTAGAATTGCTAGGACAAAGGGAAAGCACATTTGTAGTGTTCATATATTTAAAATTATTTGCATAGTAAACTGTACACTTGAAATCAAAATAATAAATTATGTTACGTTTTTTATCACAATGAAAAAACATTTGCATTCTTTTTTATGAATGAAATATATTTTAACCTACTTTATATCCATGTATTTGTCTAATGTATTTCAGTTAATTCTTCTAAGATTCTAAGTAGCTAATCATATTTTCTACAAATAAAAATAACATTATACTCTTCTTTAAATCATATTAGGGGGAGTAGGGATTCTTGTTTTCCCTTTGACTTTACCAGGAATCCTTTACTATTCTCACCATTAACTACATGCTTCACTATATTCTTGATGTGGTCTGTCATTTAAGATTTATTGTTTGAGAGGAGGTGAGTGAATGAGTGAGAGAGAGAGAGAGAGAGAGAGAGAGAGAAGGGGCAAGGTCCCAGAGCAGTCTTCATAGTTGTACACCATTAGTTGTGACATGGTTTTATTCCACACAGGTGAATATGGAACTCCATGGGGTGGAAGCCAAACCAGGGACCTCTTGCACAGGAGGCAAAAACCTTTGCTGCATAGCCATACCAGCAGTTACCAGTAGCATCGCAGTTCAGCATATGGAATTACATGGGCCAGGAATCAAACCCTGAACCTCACAATTGCAAATCCAACTGCTTACAACTGCTGAGCTATCCTGGAATTCCAATGCAGTCAGTCTTTATTAGAAAAAAATTTGATTTATATTTCTAGTTTTCACAAAACATCTTTTAATCAAGAAGTGTTTTGTTTTCATCAAAAAATGCAGCTGAAATTCAGATTAGTATTATATTTATTTTATGAATTAGTTTCAGGGGAGCTACAATTACATAATTTGATGGTACTTAATCCTTTTTTTTTTAATTATATTTTATTGTTAAATTTAATGGGGTGACATTGGTTGGTAACAATCAGACAGTTTCCCAATGGACAACTCCACATCACATCACCCATGCATCGCATTATGTGCTCAGCTCCCAGAATCAGGTCCCCCTCCTACCCCATATATCTGGTGCCCACTCCCCCCTCCCCACACAACCCTCCCTCCCCCCTCCTCCCTCCTCTCCAGGTAAACACCAAACCATTGAGTGTGTCCATAATGCTGGTGCCCTCTCCCACCACCCCTCCCTCTGTCCCTCCCCGCTCCTCCCCTTCCCTCAGGCAATCACCAAGCTATTGGGTATGTCCATAGGTCTCTGTGTCTTTGTAACTTTCAGTTTTATATTCCACCTATAAATGAGGTCATATGTTTCCTGATTCTTTCAGTCTGACTTATTTTGCTTAATAAGATGGTCTCTAGGTCCATCCATGTTGTCACAAATACTGTATTTCATCATTTCTTATCGCTGAGTAGTATTCCATTGTGTAAATGTACCACATCTTCTTTA
>PVKE010040337.1:0-14633 GCA_004027555.1 Craseonycteris thonglongyai
TTATAGATATGTTGGTCAAATAAACTTTTCAGTTAACATTGATTGGAGTGAAACCAAATGCTATCACTGCTCAGAGGGGAATAAAATCCTCGGAGAGGAGTTATTCTAATAGGTAGGAACCTATCAGCTGGTGATATGGACAGGTGCACTTCCAGATGGAATCTAAGTAAGGCCACGGCCAGAAGGTGAGAGCAGGTTTGGGGGAAAGCAATTCTGAGGCTAGAACACAAGGAGACAGAGACTGGACTGAAGGGACAGATTAGAGGCTCAGCAAAAACAACACTGCCTGACAACTAATGGCTTGGGTTTTACTCGGTAAGTAATGCTAAGCCCCTGAAAGATTGTGAACAAAGAGGAAACCTGACCAGTGCTATGGTTTAGGAAAATCAACCTGTCCCACGGTTTAAATGAGGAGATGAGAAAACCGGTTAAGAAACCACTGCATAATAAAAGACCAGAAGTGCAGTCAAGGCCAAAGCAGATTGGTGACAATGAAGATAAATAAGAGACAAAAATAAGCATAACTGTGTAAAGACACAGAGAGATTAGAAACATGGCAGGACAAGCAAAATAAATAGGAAAGTATGAAAATAGGTCTGAGAAAATACTACATACCAGACATGCTAGGCAATTTCCCACAAGTTTTCGCATTTAATATACCAAACAACCATATGAAAATAACTGTAGAAAGTGGTAAAACCGTTCCTTGTTTTCCTGTAGGAAACTGAGGCTCAGAAAAATTAAATTATTTGCCTGGGTCACATAGGCAGTGAGAGACAGAACTAGTCTCCAAACTCAAAACTTCTGACCTCAGAGTTCATGTTCACTCCACTATTCCATACTAGTGTCAGGGGGAAAATGTCAACTCTGTTTTTGGACACATCACTGGACTTCCAGATGAATGTTTTGAACAGGCAGCTGAAAAGGCATAAGGTAGTCTGAGGAGGAAAGCAGGGTTGAAGAATGGAATTCAGAAGCTTCCAAGAAGTTTTATAAGGATTAATGAAGTCACTGAACAATCAATAACAGATCACTTATAATTATTAACTTGCACATTCATGTGCTCGGATATAATCATGTTTGTCTGAAGAGCCAACACAGCAGTTTTAAAAGGATTTGCAAATAGAAGAAAGCTGCTGTTCTCTCCAGTAAGCAATATTTTAGCGGCAAAACACCCTGTGAATGGTTTGTGAGTACAAAGCAGCAAGCATGTGAATAGCTTATTACAATGTCACGTTCTCTCCTTCCACTAGGGAAGGAAGCACTGTGCAACCATAAGCAGATACTGACAGCACAGATGCTGGCTGATGTGAGCATAAATGCTGTCCCACACCAAAAAAAAAAAAAAAAGAAAGAAAAGAGAGAGAGAGAGAGAGAGAAAATTACAAAGTACCATGCCTGTACAAATCTTACATTTTTATGAATCACCACCATTATGGTAACTGTACAGTGAAAATTTGTGTCTCGGGGTGTGAATGGACCTATCTAGATAGTTTAGCTTATCTCAGACTCCTCATAATTTATATGTCCATGTATCGTATCCAAACAGGGGTTTGCTCCCTAGATTGCTTGAGTGGCAGCCAGTATCCTATATGGTAAAGTTCAAAAATGTAGTTTAACTGTAATCCAGAGGAACAAACTCTTTCTGATGCCTCTGTTGCTATGTTGTCAACATCCAACCACAGATTCAACATTAATTTTTCTACTTCTTATCAACAGCAGTTTTCTAGTACCAACGAATGTATTCTTTCATTCAATTTTATGCTTTGTAAAAGGTGACCTATACTTTATTTTTAAATGCAGGTTCTTTAATGAAAATATTGTAATGTCAGTCCATGTAAAGCAAATGCATATTAATATGCGTTTACATCTGTCTCATATTAATATTCATGCCTGAATCCACATCCCTACACAAAGCCAATTTTCTGACCATCTGTGTGATGGCTGGTGGATGCAATGAATAAATTTTATTTGTGAGGGGAGTGATAAATCATGTATCTTCAGTTTTTCACCCACAATCTTTCCTCTTAGGTGCAAAAATGTTTTCATCGTGCTTTGGAATATTTAAGTACATGAAATGGATTAACCCTTTAATATTTTTACATACTGGCTATTTCATAAAAGTCATGAAAATGCAATCTGAACACCTCAAACTGAAAATAAGGAGGAGAAATTATGGATTTGCTTAATTGGATTTGCCATCTCTGCTTCCTATGTGAGTTCCAATCTTTTATAATAATTCCCTGAGTTGCTTAGAATGTACTCTGTTTCTGAAAAGTTTTGTATAGTGAGACAAAGCCTCTGCAAAAAGAGTATTATTCCTGAAGAAAGCTCGTGACACCACCAAGAATCTTAAGTCATATGATCTGTAACTCTATACAATGGAAAGATTTCAGAGAAAGTTTATCAGTATTTAGATTACAATCTCAGTACTTTCAATTTTACCTGGTAAAAAGCAAGAATTCAGTGAGTACAATTTGTTTGTAAAATTGGTAATCTGTTGGGGGATATTGCATCCAAATCTTAGAAATAGCTACGTTTTAGGAAAGGAGACAAAGGCAGTTAATTAACCTGGCAAAAAGAACCCAAAAGAAAGGATTAAACTGAAAAGCAATCATGTCGTGATAGGAGGAGCCTGAAAACATCATACCCTTTTTTTAAAAGTGTGGTCAGACGGCTTACATAACGAAAACTGTGTCAGATGGTCTAGGGTGGTTTCCCTCCTCTTCCAGGGATGCTTCCTATGAATTCTAGATAATGGGGCAACTTGATTAAATCCAAATCCAAAGTTTCAATTTGGTTTAATTTGCCTTCTCTGAGTTAGGGCTTTACTGAGGTCTTAAGAATGTCACAATTGGGGAAGCTGGGATAGCTCAGTGGGTTAAGTGCTCACTTTGCAGCGCTGGGGACCGAGGAATCCCGGTCCCGGCCCCGGCCTGTCCTGAACTGGGGACCCAGCTCAGTTCTCTCTCTATCTCTGTATCTCTCTCTCTCTCTCCCTGTCAAAAACAATAAAAAAATGTCATAATAGTACAAACAATAACTTTTAGGTCAAAGCAAAATGACAATATATTGTTAATAGTTTTCCTTTACTTGTTAAATCCTTCTTTTTAACAAAGAGAGAGCCAACCTCAGGCTCAAAGTGTACAGGCTAGACTTTAATAATGTTGTTCATTTCATGGTGTTTACTTTTAGTGTTAATTTACTTTATTTCAAGTAGTACTTACTGGTCTTTCCATTTTTGGTAGTAATATAAAGTTTCCTTTTAAGGAAAATTTACTTAACATTTTTTCAAATTACTTGTTTTTAGAGATAAATAATAGAATTAGTGAATGTGATGAACAAATGACTAAAGTTTGGAAAAAACGAATATGACATAATAACTGACAAGATGGAAAGGTACGTTGGACTCAGTTCAGAAATGCCTCGTTTAGCAGCTGACTGAATTAAATTGCTGCCTTTGATTTCGAGTCCATTTGGTAATTCTAAGTATCTTGGTTTTCCTTTCATATGAGCATTGCTAAGGTTGTGTTTGTAAAATCTCTTTCAGGCCTAGATTTTTTTTTTAATATATCTAAACTTTTTTCATATATATGTAAAAGAAACATTATCTAAATGAGAGATGGAGAAAAATATAATAATTCAATAAGCCCTATCCCTCGGAGATTTAATGTAAGAGATATAAACATAAAATGTTTCACCAAAAGTAACAGACTATTACTTTCATTAGATCTCTCAGGATTTCACACCATATACTTAAGTATAATTTAGCATAATATTCGTATGTGTTTATATTCACCAACTACCTATTTCACAAGTGGTATTATGAAGACTAGTTTTATCATCTTTCTTAAGTCTTTTTGGCTCTGAATGAAAATATACTCTATAAAATCAAGATCATAGTAATAATAGTCATCATCATAATATTATAGCAATAACTGCTCATTCATTTTCAAACATGGGCCTGTGTTGATGAGAAGGGAAATTAGGCTATAAGGTAAAAATGCAGGCTTATCAGGCAATTAGAACACAAAACTTTAGGATGGGATCATCATGGTGCTCTCTGCAAGTTATCAAGGTCTGATGTGGGGTTTGTGATTCTGCATTTGTAGCAAGTTCTAGGTTGCTGATGCTGCTGGTCTGAGGCCACACTTTGTGTGGGAAAGCCTTAGACTACTTATACACCACTCTCCCAGAGTCAGATCTCAGATACTCCACTGACTGTCAAAGGATTTAAGAAAGTGTGTTTAAACACTCCTTTGACAAATCTATTACCTCTACTGATGCCTTTCCTGGTTTTGCCACCATTGCACCAGTAGTTTCAATCCACTACCTGCATGAAAATTATTGCTCTCATTGTCTCCCTGCCCCACTCTCATACCTAAGTCAGGTATAAACTCTTTAAGCAGATAATTATTATTTATTCTAAAAATTGATCATAACGTTTGAACAAAGATTTATGCTCAAGAATGTTGATTCCAGAATTGTATTATCAAAAAAAAAAATTTTAATCCTGTTTTTTATAAAATAATTAATAATGTGGGATATGTTTATGATATGGCATCAAAATAAAAAGCAGAATATACAACTATGTTACATATCATTTAAATTTAAATATAGATAGGAAGATAGGCTATATAGAAAGTAGTATGTGTAAATAACTAATTAATTAATTAGCATCTTGTCTTTTTCCCTGCTGAGTAATCATGATCAAGAGATTAGAAGTGTGGAAATGCTGGGATAGCTCAATGGTTGAGCACGTGCCTCATAATCAAGAGGTCTGGGGTTTGATTCCTGGCCCCAGACCATGCAAACTCCACATGCTGAACCATAGTGGTAACCGCTGGGATGGCTTGAAGGAAAAGGTTTGTGCCTCCCATGTGGGAGGCCCCCTGGTTGTTTCCACCCCATACAGCCTTACATCCACCCCTCTGGAGTGAAACCATGTCACAACTAATGATATACAAATATGCAGACTGCTCTGGTGCCCTTTCCCTTCTCTCTCTGTCTCTCTGTTCTCTCTCTCTCTCTCTCTCTCTCTCTCTCTCTCTCTCTCTGTCTCTGTCTCTCTCTCTCTCTTTCTCTCTTTCCTTCTCTCAAACTATAACATAAATCTTAAAAAGAGAAAAGAATGGAAGTGTGATTATCTCCTTCCCTTTCACTGAAGAACAACAGTCCTGTGAGGTTAGAAAACCTTTTGCTTCAGAAAGGAATTAATGTCTTTGGTATTTCAGTCATAGTAAGAAAGCAGGCTGGATCCTTCTGACACAAATATGATTTACAAGTAATGAAGGTCCATGGACCAGACCCAGGGACAGAGTTAGATTCCTTAAGACTAGGAGATAGAGGAGTCAAGTGATAGGCTTTTGATCCTGGCTCTACAAGTTCTGACAATTAACTTTCCTAACTCATCCTAAAAAAAGTGCTACATACCTCACTGCTGAATATCACTATGGTAACCTTGGAAGTTCTCCCTTAGGGAAGCTATCCACCAATGCCAGAGCCTAGTCCACCTTTCAAAGCAATTTTGGGACTCATTTTCTGGAATGGCCATCAGAGGTGTAATTGTAGTTACCCTTGATGTCTGAATCTCAACAAAACATCTTCCTTTCAATATTTCCTTTATCTATGGGTAAAGAAAAAAGTCATGGGGGTGGGGGGCATTCAGTTGAGTAGGGAGTGTGTTCCAATATAATTCGTTTATTGGCTAAAAGCTCCCTCACACACTCCTTCCCAGCCTTTTGGCTAAGATCAAATGTAAAAAGCCATGAATTGTTGGCAAAAAGTTCAGGTTGTTTTCATCTAACTATTTCATGCAGCCTCTTTAGCAATTCCAACTTGGTTGACTGTCCATATGGAACAAATTTATCATGAACAATCCCTCTGATGTCAAAAACAGTTAGCAACATTGTTTTGACTCTTGATTTGACTGATGGAACTTTTTTGGTAGTGAAAAATTGGCTGACTTCCATTGTGCACTTTGATGCTTTGTTTCAGGGTTGTATCGGTACACCCATGTTTCATCACCAGTGATAACATGGCTCAAAACAATGTCTTGCCTTTCCAAAATGTCTTGACAAACTTTGACTCTCCTTTGCTTTTGTTCATTGGTGAGCTCCTTTGGGACCATTTTTGCATGCACCTTTCTCCAAGATATTTAGGCAAGATTTTCCTGTTTCTCTATTAATGTTTACTTGGTTTGCTATGCTTTCCATAGTCAGCCGATGATTCTGACACACAATTCAATGAATTTTTGCCATATTTTCATCATTCCTGCTTGTTACCAGCCACCATGACCTCTCTTCATCAGTGACGCTTTCTTTCCCCTCAGAAGTGTTTAATCCATTTGTACACTGCTGTTTTCTTCATGGCATTATCCCCATCAACTTGGACTAACATGTCCCTGATTTCACTTCTATTCTTTCGAAGCTGAACAGGAAATTTAATGTTTGTTTATTGCTCTAATTCAAGCTTCAACATTCTTGTGACAGCACACAAAAACATGCAACAATAATGAACACAACTCAGCAAGATACTGCCACACAACGACAGGAACACAGCTGCGAGACACTAATACACCAAGTTTATGAAACCTTACCAAGTTGTTCATCCAGTGTTGCCAACGTAAGCTCATGTTGGCAAATTCACAAAATTAATTGTCATACCTCATATGCTATGTGCTCCAGAGGTGGACATGGCTCTGCAAGATCACTGGGTTTAAACAGCTGTCCCTTGTGAGCCTTGCCACTGGGCAGTCTTCATCACTGAATAGTCTGTGAGGAATGAACACAGTGGGTTGAAGATCAGAAGACTTACTAATTTTTCCAGACTGTGCAAGCCCTTGCGGACTTTTACAACTCAGGGAGGCATTTGCTAACCCAAGACAAGCTAGGTTAGGGGTGGAGTAAGAGTTAATGGAAAAAAAAAAACTACTTTTTTTTTAAGGTGAGTGTTTTTTTGTCTGGCATTGAAGTATCATAAGGCAGTACATATACATGAAATACTGGGAGGAAATACTCCCAAATGTTAATGGTTGTTAACATTTGAGGTTGGTTTATAGGAGTTTGGTTTTTTTTTTTCTTCTTTACACATTTCTATGTTTTTCAAAAATTCTGAAAAACACCTAACTTGCTTTTAATATTAGGAAAAAAAAATACAACAAATATCATTGTTTAAAATTGGGGCACATATCTTATTTACCTTTTTTATACACAGCACCTAGCATAGTGCTAGTACACACAGCAAGTAGTCAAAGAATAATAACTAAATTAAATTAAATTAACAGTTCAAAGTCCATGCCATAATGATAAGTTAACACAGTCACCCTAGTATGCAAAAAGTAGCCCATGCACATGTGAAAGAAAGTAAGTTATTCTGAGAATAGTCATTCATAGAATATAATTTTACATAATACTATTAAAATTATTGTGAGAAAAGTATTATGTAATCATTAGTCAAAGGCAATCTGGGCTCAGGGACAGACTGGAGGCAGAGGCTTTGTTTAGGTCTACATGTTGCCCAATAACTGAATCCCTTTGGTAATCCACTGACCTTCACAAACCTACAAACCTCGACTATAAACATAAGTTCTATCAACTTAAGCACAGCATTGTTAAGATGAAATGAAATGTAGAATGTGAAAGCAATTTGAAAACTATAATATACTATACCAGACTATTTTGATTATTAGAGCATGTATTTAACAGTATGTGAAAAACAGACTAATATAAGCAATTCTTACAATTCACTTATCAGGTTAAAAAAATAAATTGAACTAGACATCTATTTCATGGCTCTTTGTTCAGTCAGTGATCTGATAAGTCAACTCTTAACATTATCACAAACTAATGTGATAAAAATAAATTTAGACAGTAGAAATGGAGGTTGGTTAGTAACTTCCTATACTTTACCATGTAGTTCACTCATGTATTTATTCTTTCTACAATATTTATTATGTCAGGTAGTCTTCTAGGGACTGTAGATTTATGAAAGAGCCAGATAAGTATCTCTGCAACTTTCATTCTAGTAGGAAAGAGATCAACCATCAACAACAACTAGACAAATAAACAAAAGAATACAAGATTGGGATAAATGTAATGAAGAAAATAAGCAAGATTGTGATCACTAGAGCCTCCATGATGGTACCCAATGATTCTGCCTCCTGATATTCACACCCCTGTAATCCTATCATACATTATACAAAGTAGATTTAACTGACCAGCAGAATACAGAAGGGGTGATAGTATGTCACTTTCAAAATAAGGTTACAGAAGATACCATGGCTTCTGTTTTGATTTCTTCTTCATGCTCTGTCTCTCTCTCTCTCTCTCTCTCTCTCTCTCTCTCTAAGGGAGAAGCCAACTGTCATGTATTGAGGACACTTAAAGAGCCCATGATGAGTCCCATGTGGCAGGCAGCAAAGAACTGAGGCCTGCCAACAATGGTAAACAGTGCTAGACATGGATCCTGTAGTCCTCAGATGATGGCAGCCTCATGAGAAATCCTGAACTAGAGCACCAGCTTCAGCTTCCCAACACTGAAAAATGTGAGATAGACAATAAACCTTGTTGTTTTAAGTTGCAGAATTTTAGAGTAATTTGTTCACAGCAATGCAAAATGATAAAATAAATAGGGCAATGGTATGAAAAAACTTAATTAAGGAAATTATATAAGCATTTGCTCTAAGATCTGAAGGACAAGAATGAGCTATGCAAAGAAAAGCCAGGTTAAGGAAATAAACCAGCAGAAGTGAAGGGACATGGAACATTTGAACAAACTTTCTCCCCAGCCTGAGTCTGCATTGATTAGACAAGTGTCCATTCTGATCCTCATTATGTACCCTACTGCTGGCAGTTCTCATTTCCCATCACCTCTTCTACTACATGCATGCTCTTTCTCTCCACCATTTCTCCATAGCATTTGAGAGCAACTCTCCGTAGTACAGGGTTGCCCACATGTTGCAGAATGTGTTTTACCTCTTTTTTTTTTTTAAGAGAAATTGTTTTTTTGTTTGTTTGTTTTTATTGTTTTTGACAGAGAGAGAGAGAGATACAGAGACAGAGAGAGAACTGAACTGGGGGAACTCCCCAGTTCAGCACATGGGTTCGCACGGGCCGGGGCCGGGATTCAATCCTCAGTCCCCGGGGCTGCAAAGTGAGCGCTTAACCTACTGAGCCATCCCAGCTTCCCGTGTTTTACCTCTTGACTAGTCCTACTAAGTGCTGGGAGAACCTCCAGTACATGTGACAACCCCAAACTTCCCCCTTCCACACTTTTCAAAATACCCTCCAGGAGGGCATTTTTGCCCTCAGTTTAAAAACACACAGTCAGGCCTATGGAGGCCACAGTGTCGTGAGTAAAAATATTCTTTGGTACCAGAGGTTCTTAGATAAGAAACAGAAAACGAACTCCAACTATATAAACCTTATCTTGTTCATTTGTTAAATAAGCCTTCCAAAGATCAAATAAAATAATATATGTAAAATAGTACTAGTCTGGTACTTGGGAAATACTTAGAGGTGGAAGCTATCATTAAATTATCTCTCCTCTCTGCCTAGCTAAACCCTCTCATTGAAACCAGATCTCTTCCATGAAGCTTCAGATGCTCCACTCAACCCCCTCTTTGAATTTATAATGTATCCATTGTCAATTGACACTTTCCTTGGGAAAAGATGGGCGTGAGGGCTATTGCTCTCTGTGGAAACTACAAGAGTATCCACGACATTTTCTTAAACCTCCTTTTCTTCTCTACTGCAGATCATGTTGATGGAAGGTCTCCTTACCTTCCTGCTCTTCTCTACCACTTTCTTGAGGATTTTTCCCCCATCAAGATTGGTTGTGGATGGGGAAGCCGGGATGGCTCAGTGGGTTAAGCGCTCACTTTGCAGCCCCGGGGACCAAGGATCGAATCCAGGCTCCGGCCCATGTGGACCCATATGCTGAACCGGGGAGTGCCCCCAGTTCAGTTCTTGTCAGGGTGAGACCCCAGCCCAGTTCTAGCCCTGTACAGCCTACGCCCACCTGTGGAGTAAAACTATGTGGAAAAACCAATGATGTGCAACTATGGAGACTGTTCTGGGTCCTCCCCCTTCTCTCTGTCTCTGTATCTCTCTCTCTCTCTCTCTCTCTCTCTCTCTCTCCCATCAAAAACAATAAATAAATAAATAAAGATTGGTTGTGGAGTTGGACACAGTCTCTATAGTACACCCTCCTTCCTTGTTGTCACAAAAAAAAACACAGGGCCCTTATTCCATATAACTTTCTGGCATTAAGCAGAAAAAGATGGTGGGACAGTCTCAGCATCAATTTAGAAAATGCCCAAAAGCACGAGTGAGCATCACCCCAGCACCTCAGGCCTCTCCGTTTCACGAGTCTTCCCTTGCCTCGATTGTCTGATTTCAGTGAGTTCGCTCTACTTCTGTTTTGCCTCTCCTCCTTCAGTCACTCTCTTCTCTCTGGCCCATATCCACACCAACCTCGGATATGTGTGCTGCTCCCGTTCACTCTCGCACAAATGACCACTGTACAAGGTGAAATGCAGAGCTTTGAGGGTGACAAAGGAATGTCAGCACAACCAGCACATGGAATAGCTGAACAATTATTATTACAATTCTTTTCACTAGTAGTCCACCAGCTCCAATTTCCTGAAACTTATTTTTCTCCCTCAAAACACAATGAGAATCACCACAGAGGAAAAAGCTTAAAAAAAAAAATAAAACACAGAAAGTTTAAAGGGTAGAAAATGTTCCAGATTTCTTAGCTTACATCTTAGACCTGTCATTCTGACACTTTTTCAAATGGCATCGAAGTTCAGTTAACTGAAGATTTGCTTTATTGTTCTTGTTGCTTTTGAGGTTGTTTCTCCAAAGCGCTGCCTCCACAGTCACGTGATTTACATTAGACGCAACCCTTTATTTTTGTGAAGAACCTCCTGACTCTAAACTGCAGCTGCAAATCAGAGATGTGAACTATTATTTTTGTCCATGCCCACCTTCCTCCACATTTCCAAGCACCTCCACACTAGAGGATCCCACTTCCAAGGATTCCTAAATTTTCACCCATGCTAAGTAACTCCTCTAACTTAACCCTTCTTTCCCTCTAGATTATAAATCCTTTGGGGCATGTGACCATGACTTTCTGTCCCTATGCCCCCAGTACTAGCCCTAGTCAGAAAAAGGCCTGCCTATCCTTATTGACTGGTTGATTCTTAAAACCCCACCCACTTATCACTTAGTATTTGCTTTCTTCACAGCAGACTTTACCCACATGTACCCATGGCAAAGGCACCATTTGTAAGTTCTTACGTTGTTCTAAATAAAGAAAAGAATTTTAGAAAGAGCTTCACACATCATCTGGGTAATTGTATTTATAATAGAGCAGTTAATGTCCTTGCATTAACAAATGATTCAAATGCTGCTACAAGGGCTGAACAGGATTATCTGAGTTTATTTCTTAACCCACTGATTTAAAAATAAAAAAGTCCTGTTATCTGACGTGACATAACAGAACCTAAGTGTTCTTTGACTTGAGAAACAAACGTACTCACGGATATGCGGGTGGGGAGTGGTCAGCTGGGGGATTCTAGACTTCACAGCACACAACAGCCCTAAAGAACAAGTGGTGTTGTGGTCTGTGTGGCTCCCTGCCTGGCTTCCTGCCTAACATGCAAACCTAAATCCATTTAAGCCTTTGCTTTCAAGTCTGGCCCCGCTCTCCACTCAGGCCCCAAGTTTGCCCTCTTGCCCTAAGCTGAGGAAGTATAAGGAGCCTTAAAGTCACTTGTCTGGGCAGTTAGTTGGTAGAACTTTATTCTGGTTTCTGGGTTCACTATGGCTTTGGCACCCCAGTTCCCAGATAATATAGTTTTCTGATTTGTAACCAAGTGGCAGTATGTTGCCTTACAGATAAGTCTCAAAACCCAACCCCACCAACAAGAGAATTTTCACCTCCATGCTCCAGGACTCTCACGACTTGAGCACTGGATCCCCATATACAATACTCTATACATTGCACAACTCTACATTGACTACTCCATGTGAGCAACTCCATGGCAAATAATTTGCCTTCATGAATTCTGGAATTCACTTATCCTATTCCTACTTGAATTCAATAAATCTTGAATTCAGTTTAGGCTTTTTAATGATACGTTCTCCCCTCATTTTCTACCTCCACAGTGTGTACCTAAAGTGCTCAATCTTTAAATCAGTACTTCCTTAGAGATGATGGGATGCTCAGCAGTTGAGCACTTCACTCACAAACACGAAGTCCAGGGTTCAATTCCTGGCCCCAACCCATACAACCTCACATGCTGAATTGCAACACAACTGGTACCCACCAGGATGGCTCCATGGCGAAGGTTCTCACCTCCCATGCAGGAGGCCCCAGTTCAGTTTCTGTTCCGCACAGCCCCATATCCAACTGTGTGGAATGAAACCATGTCACAACTAATGGTGTACAACTATGGAGACTGCTCTGGGCCCATTCATGAAACAGTAATAATTTAACTTATCAGCTTATCTCTCTTACCTTCTCTCAAACAATAGAAGAAATCTTTTTAAAAAAATAAAAAGAAAAACATTAGTGCTTCCCAATATTTTACATACCACGGTACACATAGAAAATCATTTGTTCTTTTAATTTTTCTTCGTTTTTGTTTTTTTTTAAGATTTATTTTATTGCATTGAGTGAGAGAAGGTGAAAGAGAGAGATGAGAGAGAAAGAGGGAGGGCCCAGAGAAGTTTTCATAGTTGTACATCATTAGTTGTGACATACTTTCATTCCACACAGGTGAATGTGGGGCACCGCAGGGTGGGGACGAAACTGGGAGCCTTCCACATGGGAGGCAAGAACCTTCACTGCCATCTTGGTGGTAACCAGTTGTGCTGTGGTTCAGCACATGGGTTTGCAGGGGCCAGGGCCAGGATTTGATCCCCAGACCTCATGGTTACAAGGCAAGTGCTTAACCTGTTGAGCTATCCCTATATCCCCTGTTCTTTTCATTTTTAAAAAAGATTTATTTTCTTATTTTGACAGAGAGAGAGAGACAGAGAGAAACAGAGAGAGAGAAGGGGGGTGGTCTAGAGCAGTCTCCATAGTTGGACGTCATTAGTTTTCAACACAGTTTCTTTTCATACAGGTGGGTGCAGGGCTGAACAGGGCAGGAACTGGGAAGGGGGCCTCCTGCATAGGAAGCACACCCCAATTCAGTATATGGGTCCACACAGGCCAGATCTGGGACTTGATCCTTAGACCCTGGAACTGCAAGGCAAGTGCTCATCCCAGCATCCCCTGTTCTTTTAATTTTTGAGCTATAATTGACATATAACATAACTTCCCTGGAAAGTGGTGATCAGATTTTTAATTCAGATCTGTCTGACTTCAAAATCCTTGCTCTTAAGTTAGATAAAGCATTAATATTGTGTCTGGCACATAGGAGGATAGTACGTATAAAACTTATTCCACAGACTCTTTTGAAGAAATATGAGTGTCCATGAGATTTTTCATGGAAACCAGAGGGAAATGGGGAAGAGGGGTAGGGGAGAAAGGAAGGATTTAAATATATGGCGATGGGAAAAAAACTTACTTTAGGTATTGAGCACCCAATGCAACACATGGACAATGTACTGTAGAATTGTACACCTGAAACTTATATAATTTTACTAACTAATGTCACTCTAATAAATTTACTTTAAAATCATTAATAATAATGCTATACTAGAAATAACAATAAATGGTAAAACAAAAACAGAAATGTCATATTTCTTTAGTTTTTTAACCATATAAAATCTGATTTCAAGTCTATATTCCATAGCAGAATTTTAACCTCACTACTTATGGAATGTCCCCTTTCTTGGCAGATAATTTTCCATGGGTCTTTCATGTTTCTGCACATCTGGTGAACAGAGATACTGACTGCCTTTTGTTCAGTATCATCTTTTCAAAAGTATTTCTATAGCAAACAGCCTTTAAAAAGATAGAAGTGCATTTTCTGGATGGGAGAGCAGGATGGCGGCATGAGAGGAGAACCCAGACACCTACCTGGGAAGGGACTTATGAACAAAAAGGAACCCACAGGGGAAACCCTGAGAAGCACCCTCAACTGAGAGAACCACACAAAGCAGAACAACACACAAAGGTTAGAGGAAAAAGGGGAGAGCGGGAGAGGGAGGGAGAAGGAGCAGTTCGGGGACAGGAACGGAGCGCAGAGCACGGCCCGGGGCTGGCAAAAACAAAGGGGGATTGGGGGACTACAGTCAAAGTGGAGCTAGACCCAGGGCGGGCTGGAAGCCGAGACCTAGGGAGCATGGAAGCCCCACAGGAATGTGGACAATTTAACATCCCAACTCAAGGGGCAACACGCGGTGCCCTAACCAGATCACAGAGCCTAAAGTGGAACAGGGACTGTGGAGCAGGGTGGCTGCACTTCCCGGCGGGTGGGGTGAGAGCAGGGCACCAGCCCGCAGCAGCTCGGCACCCCTGATTCACAGAGGAGACACAGCTGAGCTCCTAAGGTTGTCTGTGAGGGAGCACCTTTTGAAGACAGGGCTCTTGGAGTGAGGGCAGCGGCTCAGTGGACACTGAGGGAGCACGCTGGGCAACAATAGACGTGCTTAGAGTGAATCCCGGTCCTGCAG
>PVKE010040338.1:0-14637 GCA_004027555.1 Craseonycteris thonglongyai
CAAAATTACAGAATGAGAAGGGAGAAAGAATGGGGTAGAAAAACCATCTGAAAAACAACAATAGCTGAAAATTTCCCCGAACTTGATTAAAAACAGAAACATTTAAATTCAGGATAAATTTAAAGAAAGCTATTCACATCACAGTGAAGTAAAGAACACCAAAGGCAAAAGAAGATCTTAAAACCAGTCACATAGTAATGGTAGATTCTTTCAAAAGAAAGACAGTGATAAAGTATAATTCTCAAAGGCAATAATGAAAATCAGGATTTAATGGCATAATTTAACATCTTTATAATAATAGAAGAGAATCACTGTCAATCTAAAATTCTATACCTAGTGGAAGTACTTTTTAAGGTAATTATGTCCCCAACAGATCCTTACAAAATAAAAATTTTAAGGCAAAGGGTAAATAATATGACTAAATCTAAAGGAAAAAGACGAAGCTTAACAAAAATAATGTTTCATGAATTTTCTTCATTAAATAACAGATAAATTATAATTAAAATAAACAAAAGCAACAAGTGCTCTAGTATAAATGGGAAGGATGGTGTTTGGAGTTAAAGTTAATATAAGAAAGGTAAAGATAACGATCAGTGTTAAGACTTTAATGCATTTGTGTGTCAGAGGTAGCTACTAAATGAACAGAAAGAGTATACCATTTCCAGGCTTAAAATGGGAAATTATGGGATGAGAAAAATAAAAACAACCTTAAACAGGGTAAGAAAGAGAACAAGAAATAGATAAACATTTGGGAGAAATAGAAAGCAACAAACTTAGAGAAATAAACACAAATTTTTAGTACTTGTGTTTAAAATGTAAATGGTATCAGTTTCATTTAAAAGAAAAATAGTATCTAACCATATGCTACTTACAAGAGACACATATAAAACTTAAAGATACTTTAAGCAGAAAAGTTGAAGATAAAAGAATGAAAAATTATAAATTGTGATTCTTAACCTGTAATTCCCTTAAAGGAAAACTGGGCTAAAACTACAGTTGTAATGCCAGACGCTTAAGTGTATTAAAGTGTCTGTTGTAGTACAAATACTGAATTACAGGCTTAGACCCACAAGCTACCCAAGTTTATATTTCTTTGATGTTTTACTCTATGTCTAGTTTGTGACTTTAGGCTGTGAACACAACTCCATAGCAATCAGAACCGCGGGTAGTGTTTATAAGGTGATAATTTATTTTATTGATGTATTTACAGTATTTCTCTATTAAAACAAACATTTCATTTAATTGTTCCATTAGATAAAATGGAGTTAATATGCAATTGCTTAAGAGAACTCAAAGTGTTAAGAGGGAAGCTTTAAAGTTTTCTTTTTCTGGTGCAAGACTAAATATTCTGTTTAATTCTCCTGTTAGAAATGATTTAAATGATCCTTTTGACTTAATGCTATTTCACATTTAGCTGGAGAGGTTGTAGTACAACACTCCACATAAATCCTTCTCACATATAAAATAAGAATCCCAGTTTAATCTTTTAACTGTGATAAAGAATGCTTGAGAATTTTTATCAGTGGATTTTTTTGCCCTTTAATAAATATAACTTGAATAAATAGGTAGGAGGACTTTGAATTAGCAAGAAGGTGAAGAAATGTGTGGAGTTGGAATGGGAGGGTAGATTTTCTTGATATGGAAAATAAACTAAACATGAACTTGAGAATATTTGTTAGATAAAGTCATTTTGATGAAGAAATTCTTGAGAAATCCATCCATAAGCTTTCATGCATAACTAATTCATGAATATACCACTATAGTATATAAATTCTACTATACAGTGCTTACACAATCATTAATAGTGAGCTATAAATTATTTTGAGTTGTGGATGTTGAGTGGTTAGATAAGCTGTTCGCTGGCAAACATTCACACTGGCCTGGAAACTCATTCATAAAATGCATGCCTCAGCAAAATTATAAGATATGAACCTTATGGGTCAGTAGAAAATGACAGAATCTGTGAGTGTTAATTGTATGAATTTTTGGTTTCTACTTCGTCTTCTAATTATATAAATTGAAGGGTGTGGAAAATGCTATTGTATATAAGAATAATCCTGCATAAACCTTACTGTCAGAACATGATATTAATTTTGTATTAATTTTCTGAAATTCCAGCAATAAATATAAAGATATAATCCAGATGCACAAATAATCTTCACTATGAGTAGAATATAACTTTCCCTTGCAATATAATACATGTCATCTATATGTAGTAATTTGAATTATGCATATATAATCCAACAGCTAAATCACTGGCCACAAAAAAAATTCTTGATGTTCATATTTAGATCCAGGTACTCATTGCCTTTTAGATACCATCTGAATAATACACATTTTCTCAAGAAAATTATGTTGCCCTCTAAATAATCAGCTGAAGTTCAGGCTTTCACTTGCCCAATAACTGATTTATATAATATCAATTAGTCTTGTCCTGCCTTTTCCCCTTACCTCATAAGAGACACGGGCTCAATAACAACAGGGAGATACTGTGAGGGTGGAAGACATCCGCATGGGCAATGATGCTTAGTTTGCAGCTGTCCTAAAATGTACCCTGGCTTTGTTTTCACCAGGGATGGTAAGAGAGCAGACATGGAAACAATTGTCATGATAGAAAAAATTTCTACTGAGAGATATCTAGAAATAGGAGGCATGCAGGTTCATTCAGGAGTCATAGATGGGAAGAGGGCAGAACACAGACCCTGACTACATAGGGTTTTTTATGGGAAGAAATGGGTGAGGCAGGGTAAGTATGATGAGTAAGTTTAGGATTGGACAGCTTGAACAATTTTAATGGGCTCTGGACTATAGATGTGATCCCTAGTAGTTTGGTACCTGGTCCTGGGGTGATTTAGGAGAATTATTGCATAAATGTGTGATAAAGTAGATGGTTCGGGGTGTGTACCCTAGATTGGTTGGTTGTTGATTAGGGGTGCTCCCTGGGGAATGATTCAATACCTCTAGTTATTAGTCCTGGGAGGAACAGTCTTTCTGAACTTAAGGCTCCAAATGCCAGAGTATCAAAAATACTAAAATTAATAAAATTTGATTTTTGACAGTTCAGTTTGTGAACTTGTCACCATGGGCTTACATTGGCAGCACTGTACAAACAACTCAGTAAGGTTTCACAACCTTGGTATATTAGTGTCTCACAGCTGTGTTTGTTATTGACATTGGCAGTGTCTTGCTGAGTGGCATTCATTATTGTTCTTGCTTGTTTGTGTGTGCCACTGCAAGAACGTCAGAGCTTGAATTAGCAATGAACAAGCATTACATTTTTTGTTCAACATGACAAGAGTGGAAGTGAAATTAAGGACATGTTATCCAAGTTGATGGCGATAATGCCATGAAGAAAACAGCAGTATACAAATGAATTAAATACTTTTCTGAGGGGAGAGAAAGTGTCACTGATGGAGAGGTCAGGGCAGCCAGTAACAAGCAGAACTGATAAAAACATTGCAAAAATTTGTCGAATTGTGTGTCCAAATTGTCAGGTGACTGTGAGAAACATAGCAGACCATGTCAACATCTATAAAGAAAAAGGAGAACCTTTACTGAAAATCTTGGCATGAGAAAGGTGTGTGCAAAAATGGTCCTGAAGGAGCTCACCGATGAACAAAAGCAAAAGAGAATCAAAGTTTGCCAAGACCGTTAGGAGAGGCAAGATGATGGTTTGGGCCATGTTGTCAGTGGTGATGAAACATGGGTGTACCAATAAGACCTTGAAACAAAGTGTCCCAGTGACAATGGAAGTCAGCCGATTCTCCACAACCAAAAAAGTTCTGTCAGTCCAAATCAAGAGTCAAAAAATGTTGCTAAAATTTTTTGATATCAGAGGATTGTTCATTATGAATTTGTACCAACTGGACAGTCAAGGTAATTGGCTATTTGAAGTGCTGAAAAGGCTGTGTGAAAAAGTTAGATGAAAATGACCTGAACTTATCTGCAACCACACTCATGGCTCTTGCATCACCACAATGCACCAGGTCACACAGCACTGTCTGTGTGAAAGTTTTTAGTGAGTAAACAAATAACTTTATTGGAACACCCTCCGTGCTCACCTGATCTGGCCCCCAATGACATTTTTCTTTACTTGAACATAAAGAAAATACTGAAAGAAAGACATTTTTTTAATAACATTCAGGACATCAAGTTAATACAACAGCTCTGATGGCCATCCCAGAGAAATATTTCCAAAATTGCTTTGAAGGGTGGATTAGGCACTGGTATAGGTGTGTAGTAGGAGAGTACTTTGAAGGTGACTGTAATGATATTCAGCAATGAGTTATGTAGCACTCTTTCTAGGATGAGTTTGCAAACTTAATTGTTAGACCTTGTATATTCAGTATAGCATCCTTGTCTTTGTCATCAGGATAAATTAATCTATGAGTCACTATCTGTATTTTTAAAAAATTAGTGTAGTCTTCGGAAAGTTAACCATGTACAGTATATCAGAATTCCACAGTGTTATCTTTGGTAGCATGTTGACAAGTTTCATTTCTCAAAAACAAAATTCTCATAAAAGTGAAAAAAATCAAAGGACTATCACACATGACAACTATTAGAATATTTAAAGTAGAGGAGGAATTATAAGTACTCATGTAAATGGGAGTGTTTTTCAGAATAACTCAGCATCAGGGTCCTTCTCATTAGGACAAATGTGGAAGATGCCTGACTAGTGAGCAGATAATTTTGGATGTTTGAATGAGAATGCCCTTGGCTTGGTACAGTCATTCAAGAAAGCTGCCTCAAATACTTTAATGAACTAACTATCTTCTATAGCTAATTTATCAATCTGAGGATATTTAAGAGCCCTCTTCCTATACAGATAATTTAATGTGACAAAGATAGTCAGACAGACAAACATTGGCATTGGGTTGAGAAAAGGTAAGCAATGAAATAGCCAGGGCTTTGCTTCTGGAACGAAGTCATCTAACATCCTGACCCCAACCCCCCCCTCCCCCCAACCCCCCTCCGGCCCCCAAACACACCTTTTTATCCCTGGGATGTTGCCTTTTTAACATAAAATGTTTAAATTAATATAGATTTTTTTTAATGAATGGTGAATTCAGCTTGATTTTGGAATATTAAGTCCTACAAGACTTATTATTCTCCTTTACTCATTATACAGACCTTACATATTGTGAGTGCAATTTACTTTTATGCTTAATATATCTGTATTTAATGGACTTTTTAGGGACTTAATGTATGTCACTGGACAAGCAGGTAATTCAATTCATTCAGTTTAGAACTTCACGCTTCATTAAAATAGTATGTCCCACCCCCACTGTTCCTTAATTTGGATGGTATAAACTTGCACCCATCACAAGTCAACGAAGGTGTCAAAGAATACCTTTTTAGGCAAAAAACATTTCCTGCCTGTCCTGAAAGTAACCTTGTCTTACCTTAGAAGTATCATCACCTTCATCCTCATGCACTGAACTGGATGGAGAAGGAGTTGCAGACTTGCTTCCTGGTGGAGATGGTGAGTTGTGGGGAACACTGTTTCCTCCCATATTCAGTCCAAGCTGAGCGCTTAGCTGGGACTGGTTGATGGTGGTCAGCTGGCCGTGCTGCATCATGGCTGGCTGCTGCCTCAAGTCCGCAGGCTGACCCCTCGGTCTCATGGCTGCCATCGGAGGATGGGAGCCATATTGGGTTCCTTCTGGGTTCCGTATCTCTTGCATCTATGAAACAAAAGGTATAGAAATCACTTTTCACAAACATTTCTGGAAAATATTTAAAAATATTCCTTAGATTTAAAAAATTCTGTAGGATGCCCTGCTAAACTATACAGATTTCAACTTCTCCTCCATCCCTCTCTATGTAGTAGAATAATTCTAACAGTATATAAAGGTGCTGTTATGAAAAATTTGAGAATTCAATCAACATCACATTTCATGACTCAAAAGTTGCTTAATTATATTTACAGTTTTTATTTACTAATGAAATGTAAACATATACCATTAATAGATATGCACAGTACAAGTTTCAAAATATTGATGCTTAATAAAGTGTCAAAATTATATAATTATTAATGATTAGAACATTCATAGCAACTTATGAAACCTTATTTCTTCAATTCTGATTATTTAAGAAGGGTTCTGGGAGTTAATTGTGCTATGGCTCTCAATTTAATTCTACATAGGCTAATATTGGTCAAAATGATCTTCTAACTTCCAGACTCAGAACACTTACAGGCCAGTATTAACAAATTGATTAATTGACTATTGAAATGACTTCACTGCATAGTCAGATTTGAAAGTGAAGCTCTAAAGTTGCAAGGTCACCATATTAATCCATTATGCTATCTGGGTCACTGCTTTTTAGCCTTAATGAGACTCACTCTTGTAATTCAAGCAATGAATTTCATCCCTGCAAGGATAAGAATTAAAAGCATTGGAGGATGAAGCTCTTAACATATCTAGAGGTCAAATATGTTGTATAAGAGGAGTATGGTGGAATTCACTTAACGTTCCTCTGGCATTTTCAAACTTAAAATAATAGAGAATATTTTGTAATACTTTACTCTGTGGGGGCTTGGAGATTTCATGCAGTTCTTATTTATAAAACAAGAGAGGGAGAAAAGCAAAAAATGAAAAACAGAAAGGCAATGTAGGAATATGTGGTTAAAGTTACATTTTGTAACTGAAAAAAAATAATGTTGCTTTTCTTGATTTTGTTAAAAAATATTCCACATGGTATCAGAATGCCTAGTATAATAATGACCTGTCTGCAAATGTTATGATGACTTGGAAATACTGTAAAGGTCAAGTAAGTCACTCAGTCATAGGCTTTTCTTTTTCTTTTGGTAATAAAATCATTTTCTACCAATGCTCTCTAGTCATTGTAGCAACCTAGTTAGTTTCATCTGAAACCGACGTGACTGACGCCTGCGCTTTCTGTGTCGGGTGTACCGTCTCCACCACCAGGTCTGTTATGAGTCAGTCTCACCCATTCAGATCCTGCCAGCTCTCACTACTGCTTCATCTTCAGGTTCAGCTGTAGGTATCCTAGAATCCCACTCTTCTTCGTGAGGGCTTATGCTGGGCCCTGGTTTTATACTGCTGCTTTCCTGGTCCCCATAACTTACACACTATTCCTCCAATCTTTCCAAAGTAGCTCATAGTTTTCCTTTTTAGGAAGACCCTCATTAAGCAGTTATTACTATTCAATGACACATGTTAGAGTTTCAAAGGCCCTTAGTAACTTTTCTGAGTCTCTAGAAGAGCAAACTTTGGGGCAGGTCATAGTACTATCTTGTTGAATGAATGTCCACAGAATGAAGATATAAATATAAATAAATGAATGAATGAATAAAACCTAGAGAAGCCAGAGTTCGACTTAAAGTCTACACCTTTCAATTATTTGATATTTTCTACTATATTAAGTACCTGATTCAACGTTTTATGTATCTCACAGTTATAGTTAAAGATAATCAAAAATACCTGCCAAATGTCTACCCCAATTGATTTGTTTTTATCTAGTCCATTCATGTTGCCTTCACTCACACTTACTAAAATACTCTGTAATCCCTTCTTTGCTATTCCCATAACTTCTATAACTTTATCTTCCACATGAAATAATACTATCACATATATCCTTAAAGTTGTCACTGACAGAGGGTACCATAAAAAGTAGGACTGACTGTTGAAAATACACAGACGAGGCAGTATATACTATCTTTTCAGGCCTACACTGTAACACCCCGCAATTCTGGGGTGTGTGTGTGTGTGTTACAGTCCTGTAACTTAAAAATGTTTTCTAACATAAGCATACTTTAACTAAATTGTATTTCCAAAAGTACTTAGCGAATTGATCTCTTTATTTCCCTATTACATAAACCTGAGTTATAAAGTATAAACAGTTTATAACTTATCTGTTCAGAGCTCACTTTTTAATCTTACTCTTTCAGAAATAGCATGAGTTTTGCATGATGTTGCAGAGGATAATTTTAAAACTCACTTACATACAATTTCCAGATTTATGGCTACAGCTAAGGATCTTCACAAATCTAAAGCAATCTCACTTTACAGCACCTATTTCTTCCACCTTTTTGTGATTTTTTAAATTGTTTTGTCATGTTAATTAGTGTTGTGGCTAGATCTCTGAGCAGTAAAATGTGTATTCTCACCTTTGTACTATTAGTAGAAGTAGGTGAGCATCGCTAAAGAGGAATAAATCAATTTGGGTAGAGACAATGAAGTATTCAACAGGGTACCTCTTTTTCAACAGACAGATCATTATTTCAAAATATCATGCCACCAATGGTGTTAGGCCAAGCAGAAAGCCACTTTAACACCAAATAAAAGAACAATTTTCCTGTCTGGAGGGTGGCAAGCACAAATTAGAAAGCATACGCCTCTCTTAGCTCTCAAATGCACTTAGAAATAGTCCAATCTTAACACTCATGGTGACATTTCTGAATTAGGAGGAATATTTCCATTTTATCTTGCTTTCATAGGAGTCAGTTCAGTATCAATCACTGCCTAGTGGATGATATGGGGAAAATCAAGCTGGAGGACGTATGATTACTGACAAAGAATAAATTACTTAGCTCATGAAGGTAAGCATATGTTTGGATTGCTGGCTTCCTTCTAGAAAGATACTGATGTTGAATTCAAAACCTCAACTTCTGAAATATTATTTCCTATTAATCTCCAATATTTAGTATGTTTAACTTTTGTGAATAATTCACTTAAGTCATGCTTAATAACAAGTGCTATTTTTTCTGATTCTTCTAAACTCCTCTGTGAACTTCTCTTTCTTCGATAACTTCCATCCCTAAATAATTCCCTAATATTCTGTTTCTGAGTCATATTTCTTCCACCCAGGTAAAATTCACCATGGTTTTGTCAATGGGGAATGTTTAAAATTAATACGTACAGGTCTGAGCCAAACTCCAGGTCTGAACTCTGCAACTGCCTGCTAGACATCACTGCTTAGATGTCACCCCTGCTAGAAATGTGAACAAAGTTTTCTTTTTCCAACCCATTTTGTACCATGTGTCAATTTTTGGAGATGACATCTTCATCCTCCCTATCATCTCTACTCAGAATGTTCTAGCAATTTTTGATTCTGTCATTTTCTATCAAACTCTTGTGAAGTCCACTGGCTTTACTTTAAAATACCCTTCCCATCCGCCCTGCTTTCATTCCCACACCCATTCATATATTTCAGGCCTTCATTACCTATTCACTTGCAATAGCTACTTAACTAAAAAGATCGCTTTACATCCATCCTGAAAAGTACTGCAAAATTAATCTTCATGACATATGGGCTCAAAAGCTTCCCAAGGATATCTGACTACCAAGTTGAATCCAATCTTTTCAACATGCCATTAAAGCATCCAAATAAACCTTATCCCCTTTAACTATTCTTCACACACTTAATATTCAGCCAAACCCAATTAATTTCTATTCTTGCCTATGTCTCTCACCCTTGAACATGTGTCTTTGTCTATGCTGTTCTTTTTGCATTCATTTTCTGAGCATTTGCTGTATGAAATTTAAAAAATCAGTTAAAAGAAACTATACTTTGTTCAGTGATTTGTGGTTTGCATAGTACTTTACCTACTGAGTCTTATAGTTCCTCTCTGCATCAGTTCTACAGGTATGACTGTTTTGTATATGCTCATTAGGAATGGGAGAGGTTACATGATCTCCTATCTCTCTATCAGCAGAGATTAAAACAGAAATGAAATATGCTTCTTTGACATTTTTTTTTCTCACAGTTCCATGATGCCATTACCATATTTACATATTGAAACCCTAAATATAAAGTCAAGTTCAAAATTCAGCTCATCTGCAAAGCCTCAAGGATCTTTTTATTCTTCACTGTCAGAACATTTTGTTTATACTTTCTTTGTGGGACACCACTTTTAAATTTCTCAGTCTAATGTGTATGTACCTTCTAGATGGTAATCTTGATTAGTACAGAACTAACTAAATTAGGTATTTAAGTGTTCAAAAAGTATTTGCTGAGTCAGTATATAAGTGAAGAAATAAACTGCAACTAACTTGATGTTTTTTCTTTTTTTCCTGTGATTTCATCTAGCATTAATCACAAGATGAAAAAAAAAATGTTGTATAATGCTTGCTTCCCTTTGTGGCAGAAACCTCAAGCTGAACCATATGACATTCATACCTTTGTTCTAAGGAACAGATAGATCTCCAGTAGAGTAAGCATTTCCTAGCTTCCTTTGCAGCTATGTATGGCCATGTGACCATGTTTTAACTTAAGAAATCTAAGTGGAAGTGTTAGGTGGTACTTCTAAGACATCTCCCTAAAGGGAAGGGCTCACCTTCCTTTGTTTTATTCTATTGGCAAAAATGTAGGAAGGAGGATGAGAGTTCAGGAAAATGCCTTGGGCCAAGAGGCATCATCCTTAGGACACTGGAGGCACAAGACAGAAGGTATTTGAGTGTTTGGTTATCACAGAGTCACTAGACCCCAGACTATCTATTTATTGTGGGAATCTTTAATGTGAAAGGGATGTACATGCCTAGCATTGTTTAGAATCATTGCTATGATTATCCATGACATGCAGCTGAATCTAATCTTAACTGATATACCCTAACAGATTATAAACTCAAAATAAGGATAAATTCTATTTTGTTGAGCAGCATAGCCTTTTTATCGGGCACAGATCCTGGCACACTGTAGTTACTAAACACATATTTCTTGAGTGACACTAAATATATGTGTAGGCCAGGTATATTAGGATTGATGACTCGGACTTCACATACATAGTATTACATATCCTTGATCTTTTGAGAACTATATTTACTAAATTCTCAGGACTCAAATGTCTCAAAGGTACACTGTAATGTATTTCTCATTTTGTTGATTTCAAGCCCAGTGAATTTCATTTTATCTTGGCTTATATGTCATTATATGTCATTGGCATTTCAGTTTTCAATGGATCTTAATATGTATTGCCCATCAGGAAAATGCAAGCCATTGAAAATGAGTACTAGATTTTCTTCAATTTTTTTTTTAAACCAGAACTATTTCCCTGAATTTTACATATTACAATTGAGGGCTGATATTGTTCTATATTGATGGGAACTAAAAATGTCAATTAAAATAATGGAGGAGGATTATGATGAGAAAGGAAAGATTTCATGTATGTTTTTTCAAAACCTTATTCCAATTAATGGAAGGCGAAATTTCAGTAAAAATCAAGTAGGAAACCAAAGCAGATGCCTTGTAATCCATGGCTTCATGCGGAGGCCATGTTTCTTTCTGCCTTTGCCCAATTACCTACAGCGAGAAGGACTCCAAGATGAAGATGGTGCTCACATGGGAAACTTCAGGCATACTATCTGACACATAATTCAGTATGTGTTTGCCTTTTATTTTCCTTGGATTTTCTTTGAAAAGGACAAAAAAAAAACCCCCAAAAAAACCCAAAAATACTCAGACCGCTCATCTTGCATTATTTTAGAAAATGAGTAACATTTTGGAACAACTGTAACAGCAACAACAACAACAAAGTCCTTGGAGCAACATTAATTTTATTAGTGGCTAAATACTGTCAAAATTGCACACTTGAATAGCACCAGAATAACTGAAGGCTTGCCTTTCAGTGTTTAAAACTGTGTTTCACAATCTTTTCAAAGTCTGTTTTCTTTTTTCAAATATCAGCATCCTTCCCAGTCCAACATGCAAGCCTAGAAAACCGTCATTATCTCTGCCTCTAGCAGACAAGCCATATCAAAACAGTTGTACACATAAAACCCTAACGACATCTTGGCTCGCTCTGATCCAGCTGTTTGAGTGACTAGCAGTTGGTGAACAGAGCCTGGAACATGGGGAGGCCTGAGGCCTTGTTTGTTAATGTGGATCACCAGCTGCTGCTTTCTGTGGTCTTTGCAGGCGAGTCCTGGAAGTTTGCCAGTTGCAGCAGGAACAAGAGAACGCGAGGAATCTCTGACACCCTTCCATTTACCCCTGTCTGTCAGCATTTGACACCCTTTGCTGTTGAGTGCTTTCCCCAGGGCTAGGAGGAGACCCTCCTAGCTTAGGCTGTGACAAGTGCTTACTCTCTGTCCCTTTTATACACACTATCAAGCACATACTGTTCTTAGCCTCTAAATAAAGATTTCTGAGCCTTGCTTTTGGTAGTCCTTCCAGCCTTGCATGATTAATCAGGCCACGAAGTCTAAGCAGTCCATTTTTCTTAGGAATAATGCACTCTAAGAGTCTATGAGAAGAATGTAAATGTTGATATTACTTAAGTCCCCAATTTGATTACATATTTTTTGCCAGGAATTCAATTAATATGTAAATGTATATACCAGAACAAATGCATGGGTTAATTTAATTATCCAATTTTATTTATTATTTTCCTAAATGCATTTCTAAGAGGGAGCTAAATTACTTGTTGTCCAAACAAATTATATAAATTGTTTCTACGCGAGCTCCTTCTGTGATCTGTTTATTATTTAAAAATGTGTACTTTAAATAAATTTTAACATTTCTGCTATTAGAGTTCTGATACTGAAGACTCATAATTGACGAAAAAAGAGGAGAAATCTGAAAAATACATACGCAAAGCACATGCCATAGATTTAAAGATCAGGAAAAAGGAGGTTTAAAAGAAAGATTGGACATTTTTTATGGGCATGTCTTTTTATAGTTTGGCTTCAACTGTAAAATTTCCAAAACAAAATTGTTTTTGATTTTAATACTTGAAATCTACTTTTCTTCCATAGGGCTCAGAGTTCTTTATAATACATAAAATGGAATATTTGTGGTTTAGTTAGGAGAAATAGTCATTATAAACCTAATTACCACAGAAAAGCAAGAACTCCAGAGCACAATTCATTAGATGTTTATCAACTTGAAGGATGTGTTAATAGTGTTCTCTAGAACCACCATCCTTAGAGGTTAAAACAACCTCAAAAATACAAAAGCTTATACTCACAGGAACCTCCATATGCCTGACCGTTCTCCTCCTTCTAATGTGGCCTCTTCCATTGTAGCCTTTCCCGTGAATGGGACCCCTACTACTCAATCAACAGCATGTTAGAGAAAAATGCCATTGGTCATTTTAAAACTCATGGCTAAAAATCACACTGGCTAAATCATTTCACCAATTTCCTTTTAATTAATTAAAATTTTATATACTCATCCAGGGATGAACCAAAGATCAGACATTGAACATCAGAAAGGTACAGAGGGAGGGAGGAAACCCAACCTCCAATTGTCCTCAGAGTCCTTGCCAGCTACTGGCTCTCCCTGACAGATCTCAAAGTCTATTTCTGTCACATCCCTTAGAAAGAGGCATCTTAGTTGCCCTGGTGTGTGCGTCTAGACTAATTTTTATAAACATAATGGGAAAAAATCAATTTTATGCTATTTTATTTGATCTTTTTCTTTCTTTTTTTAGATGGGAGGTAGTACGCTATTGTGGAGGGAATCCTGCACGTGACGTCAACAGGCCACTTCTGTGTCTAACCAGTTGTCTTATTTTTTCAGCCTCTGCAAATAGTGATAACAATTTTCAACAACAAATGTTTATTGAGGGCCTACTCTGTTCCAGGCACTGTTCTGGGTCCCACATAAACCGCAGTGTGCGAGCCCACTAAAATTCCTGCCCTGTGCCACACACTTCCTAGTGGGAGAAATAGATAATATGATAAATACACATTGAAGGTAGTTCCTTTGACAGTATGAAGTTTTAAGGAGACAAAAGAGATGAGTACTGACCTTCAATGCTTGCTTTAGAGTGCTATTATGAGGATTAGCTAGGATCAAGATTCAGAAGATGTTTTGTCAAAGGTAACCTTATTTTGTGATTGTTGCTCAGATGCATTACCTTTTATGGAAGATGCTGTTTAACTTTTGTTTTCATCCTAACTAGTTCACCTCTTTCCCTGACTGGTTTTAGTTCACACTGACATAACTGTGACCAAGCATTCTGGTAGCCAAAAGCTTGCATTTGTGGAGCCCTGCCCTGGGATACGCTGGGCAGCTTGTCATAGAGCACAGGGTTTCACTGTGAGATAGTAAATAACTCCAATAAAGGGTGAACTTTTAACCCAGATTTTTGTAAATAGCTTTGTGATCAAGGTTAATAGGCTAACTGGTAGATACAAAGTTCAAAAAAATGTCATACATAGAAAGGTACTCCAGTTCATAGTATACCACTGATTCCCTTCCATCGACTCTACACGTGTAATCTCTCCTTTGGATCAAAATCAGGAAGTTATGGGGCGTAGTTATGCCTTTTAACCCACAGTTGGAAGAAACATTTTTTACTCACGTGGAGGTACCCATTTCTGATGGCTTCATGCCAACAGTATTTGTCTCCTGCTGTTATTGCTCAACTATCAACATCAATATTACCTATGACACTATGCTTCAGTAAGCCCTTGAAAGGGCTCCTCTGCCCAGCTCAAAGGAAGGAAACATGAAAATATGCAACAGGCTATTATAGGACATGAAGGCTTATGGACTAAAACCTCCACTTTATTTAACAGTGTTTAGGGGACCATCTGGTCTACACTCTGATTCCTAAAACATCTGGCTTAGCACTTCCTACAAAACTGTATATCTCTGGTCATAGGAGTCTGTGAGTCTGCTCTGGCTCTCCCTGTGGTTAGGGTCCATGAGGGTATAGATCATGTC
>PVKE010040339.1:0-14090 GCA_004027555.1 Craseonycteris thonglongyai
AAGGAAGTAATGGATACAGGACATCCTCATATATCAATCATCACCCTAAATGTAAATGGACTGAGTTCACCAATAAAGAGGCACAGAGTAGCAGACTGGATTAAGAAACAAAATCCAACCATATGCTGCCTACAAGAGACACAGCTCAGCCACAAGGACAAATATAGACTCAGGGCAAAAGGACGGAAAACAATACTCCAGGCAAATGGCAGTCAGAGAAAATCAGGAGTGGCCATACTGATTTCTGATAAAATAAACATCAGGATAAAAAAAATAATAAGACATAAAGTTGTCATTTCATTTTCATAAAAGGGACAATGCATGATACTCATCAATATATATGCCCCTAATCAGGAAGTACCAAAATTTACAAAGCAATTACTAACAGATGTAATAGGAGAATTTGACTAAAATACAATTATAGCAGGGAACCTAAACACTCCCTTGACAACATTGGACAGATCATCCAAGCAGAAAATAAATAAGAAAATTGCAGCCTTAAATTATACATTACAGGAACTGAACATAATTGACATTTAGAGGACACTCCATCCTGCAACACAGGATTATACATTTTATTCTAGTGCACATGGAACATTTTCAAGAATATACCAAATCCTGGAACTTAAATCCAACCTCAGCAAATTTAAGAACATTCAAATCATACCAAGTGTATATTCAGACCACAAAGCTTTAGAACTAGAGATCAACTGTAAAAAGAAAGCAGAAAAAATCACATATAGCGTGAAGATTGAACAACATGCTATCAAAAAATGACTGGATAAAAGAAAAAATAAAACAAGAGATTAGAAAATTTATAGAAACAAATGACAATAAAAACACGATGTACCAAAATTTCTGGGACACAGCTAAAGAAGTAATAAGAGGAAAATTTATATCATTACAGGCCTATTTCAAGAAACAAGAAAAACTATGAGTAAACATCCTAACATCCCATCTTAAAGAACTAGAAAAAGATGAACAAAGGAACCACAATGCCAGCACAAGGAAAGAATGAAAATTAAAGCAGAATTTAATGAAAATTCAGAATGGGAAAACAATACATAAAATTAATGCCACAAAGAGCTGGTCTTTGAAAAAAATATCAATAAAATTGAAAAAACACTGGCTAGGCTCACCAAAGGACAAAAAAATCTCATATTGCCAGAATTCGGGACGATGGGGGAGATATCACAACTTACAGTACAGAAATACAAATAATCATAAGAAATTATTGTGAAAGACTCTATGCCACCAAATTTGACAGTCTAGAGCAGGGGTCTCCAAACTTTTCAGCTCATGGGCCGCATTAACTATCAAACAGCAGTTTGGGGGCCGACTACACACTTGAGGTCCAAATAAAAAAGAATCAAAACATAGATGTTGTTTTTAATTATTTATTTAATATTATTTTATTTAAATAAAAAGGTCTCCATGGGCCGGATGAGAGGGCCTCGCGGGCCACATCTGGCCCACGGGCCATAGTTTGGAGACCCCTGGTCTAGAGGACACGAAGAAATGGAAAGACATTCCATGTTCATGGATTGGAAGAATCAATATAGTTAAAATGTCCATTCTCCCCAAAGTAGTATACAGATTCAAGGCCATTCCCATAAAAGTCCCACAAACATTCTTTCAAGAAATAGATTTTAGGGGAAGCTGGGATGGCTCAGTGGGTTAAGCGCTCACTTTGCAGTGTCGGGGACCAAGGATCGAATCCCGGCCCCAGCCCGTGCGGAACCATATGCTGAACTGGGAGCTCCCCCAGTTCAGTTCTCTCTCTGTCTCTGTCTCTGTCTCTGTCAAAAATAAATAAATAAATAAAAATATATTAAAAAAGATTTTAAAACAAAATAGATTTTATTTTTATTTTTTTAAATATATTTTTATTTATTTATTTTTATTTTTGACAGAGAGAGAGAGAGAGAGATATAGAGACAGAGAGAGAACTGAACTGGGGGAGCTCCCAGTTCAGCATATGTTTCCGCACGGGCCGGGGCCGGGACCCGATCCCTGGTCCCCGGCGCTGCAAAGTGAGCGCTCAACCCACTGAGCCATCCCGGCTTCCCCCAAAATAGATTTTAAAAATCATTCAATTTGTATGGAACCACAAAAGACCCCGACTCACCAAAGCTATCGTAAGAAAAAAGGATAAAGCTGGGGGCATCTCACTGCCTAACTTTATCTATACTATAAAGCCTCAGTAATCAAGACAGTTTGGTATTGGCAGAAAAACAGATACACAGACCAATGGAACAGAATTGAAAACTCAGAAATAAACCAACAAATATATGGACAGATTATTTTCGACAAAGGAGCAAAAAATATACAGCGGGGAAAAGAAAGCCTCTTCAGTAAATGGTGCTGGGAAAATTGGAAAACCACATGCAAAAGACTGAATGTGAACTGTGATCTGTCACCATATACCAAAATTAACACAAAATGAATTAAAGGCCTTCAAATAAGACCCAAAACAATAACTTGCAAAGAAGATAGTGTTGGTACTAAACTTATAGATCTGGGGTTCTGGGAGGACTTTATGAACCTGACCTCAATGGTAAGAAAAGTAAAAGCTAAAATAAATGAATGGGACTTTATTAAACTAAAAAGCTTCTGCCCTGCAAAGGAAACCATCAACAAAGCAAAGAGGCAACCAACCAACTAGGAGAAAATATTTGCAAACAATGCCTCTGATAGGGGGCTAATATCAAAAATGCACAACAAACATGTACAACTCAACAACAAGAAAAACAAGCAATCCAATTAAAAAATGGGCAGAAGACCTAAACAGACATTTCTCTCCCAAAGACATATGAATGGCCAACTGATATATGAAAAAAATGCACAACATCACTTGCAATTAGGGAGATGCAAATAAAAACTACAATGAGATACCACCTCACACCTGTTAAAATAGCTATAATCAACAAGATAAGGGATAACAAGTGCTGGAGAGGCTGTGGAGAAAAAGTAAGCATCACACACTGCTGGTGGGAATGTAAACTGGTACAACCACTGTGGAAGGCTATATGGAGATTCCTCAAAAAATTAGGAATAAAATTGCCACATGACCCGACAATCCCTTTTCTGGGTATCTACCCAAGAAACATGAAAACCTTAATTCGCAAAGATATCTGTACCCGCATGTTCATCACAGCACTATTCATGGCAGCCAAGTCATAGATACAACCAAAGTGTCCTTCAATAAATGACTAGTTAAAGAAGTTATGGTATATTTACACAATGGAATACTACTCAGCAATAAGAAAAGATGAAATATAGTCATTTGTGACAACACGGATAGATCTTGAAACCATCTTATTAAGCGAAATAAGTCAGACTGAAAGAATCAGGAAACATGACCTCACTTATAGGTGGAATATAAAACTGAAAGTAATAATGAAACAAAAAGTTATGGACACAGTCAATGGTTTGGTGGTTACCTGAGGGTAAGGGGGGAGGAGGGAGGCAGAGTTGGTGGTGTGGAGGGGGGGGTAGTTAGGAGTGGGCACCAGATACAATGTGATGGAAGGAGAGCTGATCCTGGGTGGTGAGCACATAATGCAATGCATAGATTATGTAATGTACAGTTGTACACCTGGAAACTATATTGCCGAGCAATGTCACCCCAATAAATTTAACAATAAAAAAAAGAAAAGAAAAAAGTTCATGTAAGTACTGTGGTAGGAAAAAAAAAAAAAGTAGAGTTAAGAAGGAAGAAAGAAACAAAAAATAAAGATAAATAAAATAATTTTTTTAATAACCTTTCCTCCTCTCTGTTGTGGTGAGCCCTGCGGCCTGTCACTCGCAGCTCTCTTAGTTGCCCTGGAGGAATAGCAGAGTGGCACTGAATGCTCTCCAGGAGTCACAGACAGCTGCACCTGCAAAAATCTGCAAGAGCATCTTCCACCCACTAGTTAGGGGCCCATCGCTCAGCCAACCGGCCTGCGTTAGATGGGCAATCTCCAGTGTGACTGAGCACACTTTGAAAGAGAAAGATAAGGAAAGAAAACAAAGGAAAAATAGAAAAGGAAAAAAAAGTAAAGAGAATGATAGCAATGAAAAGTATAATAAAGTATTGATACGGAAAAAATAAAAATATATAAATATAAAAATTAAGAAAGACTACAAAAAACCTACAGAAAGGCAAAAAAGAAAAATTTAAAAATGAGGAAAAAATTTCTAAAAATAACTTTAAAATAATAAAAATAAAAACGGATAACAGTAAGAATAAGTAAATTTTCTTGAGAGCTCAGCAGTTTTTTCACTAGTGTCTTATTTTTTCACTGTGCCGAGGGTGTAGCAGTGCAGCCCGGTTGGGAAAAGTCCTTCGGAGTTGCTCACTTTTTCCCTGCTTGCCTGCAGGATTTACTTTTCTGCCTGCCTTGCAGAATTCTATACACCGATTTCACAGCTAGGAGAGTGAGGGCTGGGCGCTCCACAGCCCCAACTCCTTGGCAAATGTAGCTTATGCTGTGTTGAGTGGGGTTATTATTTCAATGCGCAGTGGGAAGGTACAGATTACATTAGATCAATGAGGTCTCAGGATTGGTCCTTTCAGAAACTGTTTCACATAGAAAAAATAGCATCCTCCTGTGGACCACATGTAAGGTAAACTCTGTGCTGGAACAATGGGTTCCTCGGACCCTCACCCCCAAATCTCACAGCTCATCCCCACCCCACATGGCCCTGGTGTTTGCAGAGACTCGGGCCCTCAGCTGCACACTGGTGAGTGAGAATTGGTTGAACTTGTGTGCACACCTCTCGGGAAAGCTTCTGGATTTGCAGCTGACCTCTGTCCCACCGCTGTAGGCAGTTTTCGCTACCAAATGCAACAAGATTTTTTCTCTCATGAACAGAGCTCCCCAGACAGAAAAGCCTGGTGGGGGGCTATCACCCTTCACCCTTCTGTGAGAGACTCTGCCCCCAAGGTGCCCCAACCAGAATTCTTTCACTCCCTGGTTTTGGGGTCACTCTGTTTCATGTCTCCATTTTATCTCTGTGCATGCTGTTTCAATTTATCACGCATCTCAAACTCATTACGAATGCATGCAGTTAGGCATGTTGAAAGTTCTGTTGCATGCTCACACCTCCATCGTTGTTTGTACTTTCAGAACGTTCTTGAATTTCAAGTACCACTTCAAAATGGTCTTGTGCTCCTTGAACAACAACTGTGCTTCCGACATGTTTTATTTTTACTGTCCTGCCTGTCACATGGTGACACTAGCATTCATTTGATTAATGCCATCTTTTGAACAAATATCACACTACATATTGCTACTGTAATTCAATTCAACTTCAAAAAGTAATGCATAGATAACATCTCTTGAAATGCGTATACATATTTTGGTGCCCCCAGTATTCACCTTTAACCCAAATAAACTTTTCAGATCTTTCAATAAGTTTATTTATATCCTCAGGGAAAAAAAAAAGTTTTGTTTTTGCCCTCAAATAACAGCTTTAACCTCTTCGTTGCCTATAAATTTCTTCCCTTGAAGCTTGTTTTTCATATTGGGGAACAAATAATAATCAGACAGAGCCAAGTGTGGATTGTAGGGAGTATAGTTTAAAGTTTGGACACCATGATTGTGAAGAGTAGCCAACCCAACATTGCTTTTGTGCACAGGCATGTTGTCATGCAAAAGCAGCACCCTTTGGTCTATTTTCCTCTTCTTTTCTCCTTCATGGATTCTTTTAACTATTTCAGCAGACTGGAATAGTACTCGATTATCTTTGTAATCAATTAGCAGGATACACTCCACATCCCCAAAAGCAGTAGCCATGATTTTTCCAGCCAATTATGACACCTTGAACTTCTTAGGGGGTGGCATGCCCTTTTCATGCCAGTGTGTGAACTCTTGCTTTGACTCAGACTCATAATGATGAACCCAAGTTTCATCTACGGTGACAATCTGACTTAAAACTTCATCTTTGTTGGCTCTGCAGTGGTCCCAAAACTGTTGTGAATACTTGATGCACTACTGTTTTTGAAGCAGCGTGAGCATTCTCAGTAGCCATCACGCACTGATTTTCTTTTTTTAAGATTTTTTGTTTTATTGTTCCAGAGAAGGTGAGAGAGAGAGAGAGAGAGAAAGGAGGAGGGCCCAGAGCTGTTTCCATAGTATACATCATTAGTTGTGATGTGTTTTCATTCCACACAGGTGGATGTGGGCCACACGGGGCAAGAACTGAACGGATAGCCTCTCGCATGGGAGGCAAGAACCTTCGCTGCTGTGCCATCTCAGTCATTACCAGTTGCACCTTGCACTGATTTTTGCCATCCTCAGATGCTGATGGAGAATATTCAAAATGAATGTAGGTGATACTGCAACAATTTCTGCAAGTTGATTTTCTTCAATCTGGAATCCTCCCCCACAAGTTTTCAACATTTTGACAGTGTCTAAGGAAGTGGCCTCAACATGGTGTCCTGGGCAGAGGTCGTCTTCAATTGACTCTGCCTTGTTAAAAATGCCATGCCATTTGTAAACCATGGAGGATTTCCTTGGGTTGTAGGCCCCGCAAACTGCTAACATCTCTTCCAAAATAGTTTGAGGTATTTTCCCTTGTTTTGTGAGGAAATTAATGATGGCGCACAATTCAATTTTATCCAGACTTGAGGTTTTCTTCACATTTGACATGCTTCTTCGATGGTATCTGAAAGAACACGGATGCAAGTAGGCTGGAATTTAGCGTATATACTAATAGTAAGTCACACAATCAAACTGTGTGCACTAGAACTCCCACCTCTCCAATAACCACCACCCCATTCAACAAATTTCTTGACCACCCCTCTTACTTCTAAAATTTTGTTCTTCTATTTCAACCTGACAGTTTGATTTGGGGGCTAGAAATCTCAACAAAGAAAAATAGTCACATCCAATAACATGTACTAATTTTTATTAAATATATAAGAGCAGATTATAAGAAAAACATTTTTTAAATGAACTTTTGCAAGTTTTCAGAAATAAGTTCTACCTAATAACCAAGTTCAATATCTATATTTAAATATTTCTGTATTAATAAAATTATTCAATTAAAAGAGTAAAGCACCAAATTTCTTTTCTAAAATCAAAACATTATTTCTCTGATTAGTTTCTCTAATCAAATAAGGTATTTAAAACTTAAATTCCTTTGCAGCCAGATTCTTTTAATAATGAAGACAAAGCTGCCTATAAAAAAATGAGAAATGAGATGTCTAATCCCTGGTGAAAAAGAGATAACATTTATGTGACTGGACAATTAGCAGACCACTCTGAAGGTGAGGGGCCAGGACAAAGCATGTCCAATTGCTCAATAGCTTTGTCAGCACAATAGTTCATTCATTAATTCAAAATCAATAAAAGTCTTTCTCCACATTAAGTAGAGAAGGAGGATAAAAAATGGGAAAGGAAAATAAGGGTGGTACAGAAAGAAGGGAAGGTGATCCAGATCAATTTTGGATCACCTTCTAGACAAACTAAAGAAACTAAAAGAATTATTCTTTGTAAGCAAGGACTCTTCCAGAGTTCCCAAAACTGAGTCCAAGGGGTCACTGTTGAGTCCCTTGGGCAGTATGGACATATTCCCTTCTTACTTTTTGAACAGTTTACAAATATTCAATACTTTTACCTAGATGGCATGCTGACTGGGTTAGCTCACCATTTAGAGCAGACTTAAATGAGCTCCCTCTAAACTCCCACAGACACTGCCTATCCCGGATGAAGTAGATGCATATACATACCCATACTCATCTTGATTGGTAGGTTTTCTCTGCTTGCTGCCTCCACTAGATGTCTCCGGACTTCCATCACTGCCTCTTTGTGCTTGGTGTTCAGTAAGGCTTCCCACAGGGCTTTGGCTTCTGTGTCACTGCGAATAAAGTCACAAAGAGCTTTAGGATAAATTTCTACGGGGTAATGGAAAGAGTCAAAAGCAAAATAATTTCTTTAATATATTTTTTGAGCACGTTAGCATTAAAGACTATCTAATCCATTTTAATCAGCACAAAATATTGAAATATTAAGGAAATAATAAAATCAAGTCAAAAAAAAAAGAAAGAAGAGCAAAAGCAAAAGAAATAAAAGTTATTATTATGCTTTGAGAAGTATGGGAAAACTATATGATACTATTTTTTAGAAGTTTGCCTCTAAAAGTATTTCAGAGTGTAGGTCAACATTGCTACAGTAACACAAATATTATGTCAGTATTAAATAAATGTCTAAAATAATTTATCAGTGATTATAAGCATATCAATTTGAAATAATATATTGTACTTAGCTGGGAAACAAAGCAATTAGCAATGAGAATTCCTCTTCAAAAATCACTCAATAGATTTCCTAACTAGTAGATTTTCTGTTGAATGGAAATCAAAAACTAGGCTAAGTAACCAAGGCTTTACATATCCCACTTTGGGCCTTAGGTTGGAAGGATGGCACTTACTGAAGCATTTACAATTAACTGTTGAAAACAGCATGAAGCACTGCATTATGCAGGGTCTCATCTGGGCTTACTTCTCCAACAGCCCCCTGTCTCACCCAACACACCATGTGCAAATTATAAATGAGTACAGTGTTCTTTCCGGAAGACCTCTACATGTAGCCAACTATAGACATTTGTAGTAATGTTTTTAAAACTGAATATAAAGAAACAAAGATGACTTCTGTTCCTTTCCAAGGAATTTTTCTCCACTTAACACTTCACTTACATCTCTTACTATCCAGTTAGCAATACTTTGAAAACAAATGCACTTTAAAGTGCAGTTAAAACTTATATCTAATAAGATACTAATTTAACTTTAAAGTTATATGTATATCTTTCAAGTTTAAATTTGATTTGAAATAATGAAATGATATATGATAGCACTAAGTTTAATGTCAGCACATAGTAATCATTCATTAAATAGTAGTTATTTTTATTATCACCTATTGTTTCTGAGTGAACTAACATCTGCTCAACATATTCCACTTGTTTTGATCTGATCAAAACTGTCATCATTATAACTCTGCATCTAGTATTCTAAGTTTAAATAAGCAGATAAACTACATGCCAAGCCCTCTCGGTGGGGTATAGATTAAAAACAAGGCATAAGCTTTCAATGATTTATAGCCTGGAAAAGAGGCAGACATATAAGCAAAGAAATTATCAAACAGAAGTGTGATAAGAGGCATGATCAATGCTCACACATATTTCTCTGGTAGAACAAAGGAAGGACTTTAATCCTGGCTGGGAGGACAAGGTCTCAGAGAATAATATCTACTGGAAATATGAGCAAGTACACAGACACAAAAACTTCAAAAGCAGCCAAGGGAAGAAGTTATAACCTAATCTGGGAAGGAGAATGTTAAAGTCTTCAAAGAAGATAGAAAATCCTTCATCACAAAACAAGAGAAAGAAGGACATTTCAGAATTTGCAAAATCCTGGGTACCTGACACCAAGCAGTATTGTTTAGCTCCATGTTAATGTGCCAGGGAGGAGCAGCGGAAAGTAAGGGCAAAGGAGAAAGTGGGAGCTACTTTAGGAGGGTCCTGCATTCCGTGCCAAGGCTTGCTGACTTGAAGCTGTAGGTGACAGGTTGTCAAGGAGCATGTGATTGCTTTCCATATTCTGAGAAGAGTTACACAGTTTAGCAGTTATAAACAGTCTTTTTCTTCATTCAAAACTCGGTCTATTTCCTGTGGGTTTTTTGGAAAGTTAGTTAATTTCTCCAAAGCTCTGAAGGCAATGGAAAACCACTAAAAATTCTGAGCAGGGGAGTTATATTCCTAATTTCCCAAATTTATAGTCTACAATAGTTCCCTACTTTTATTCTCCAAAGCATTTCATCCTAAACCACAGGGATTTCTCATATACTCTCAATTCTACACGCAAAAATTCTAGAGTAGAACTGTATGTACTGCCCTCCTCCTTTCCATGAGAACAATACAGTGTCTTCAAGATTACAGTAGGTTTGATAATGCTATGGTTGCCCATCAGATCAGTGTGGTCGCTAAAATGTGGGCTCTAGGGTCAGATAAACTAGGTTCAATCTTGGACCATTCACTTTTCACCCCAGCAGCTACATGGCCTTGTCTTCCTCAGCCACTCCAAGTAGAAGGATTTCTTTTCCTCCTTTGCCAGTAAATGCTCTTCCTACAAATACTCCTCTCTTTCTTCAAGTGTCTACTGAAATGTCACCTTATCAGAGGGGTCCTCCTTTCTACCTTGTATAAAAAAGTGATAACAGCTCATCCCAGCACCATAACCTAGTACCCCCTTTTTCCCCTTTACTGAGCTTTACTACCTAATCCTTAATATCATCTGACTTATTATATGTTTCCATGTTTATATGTTTGTTGTCTATCTCCCTCATAGATAGTAAGATCCTCCTATGAAAACAGGACTTTGTTTTTCTCTTTGGTAATTTCCTACTACCCAGAACAGTGCCAGGCCTGTGGTAGGTACACTCAATAAATAATGAACAAATGAATGAATGAATGATGCTTTCTAATTATGTAATCTTGTGCATATGAATATCCTTTCTTCTCCTGTTTCCTCATATGTTAGATGGAGGAAATAATATTATCTGCCTCACAGAGTGTTATAAGAATTAAATAAAATAATGCACATAAAGTACTTCCTAATGTACAATACATATGAGTAGTTGTGTGGTTATTATACTATTACTATTGCTATGAATGATACTGACTTATAATTCACTATGTTCAAGGGTGTTGAATATTTTTTTCATTCAATACTGATGTATTCACATATTTAAGTCACTTGGGGCTTGTACTTTCTGGCTCTTTCTCAGTAAAACATTTTAGAAGAAATACATGGTCTCTAACATAGATGCCTAATCAAGTCATGTTCCTTGAAACTTGTTTTGTGGATATAAACAATTCTGATTGTCTAGGTATATGTGACAGTTTCTAACACCTACTTCCTATCCAAATCAGTTTCCTAAACACACAGTACTACGTAACCCCCACATCACAAATGGTCATTTTAAGATCACAAAGTTAACATGCATGAACTAACTCTGGAGCTCTGAATAATCGGCACTGAAGAAGTCAAGATCATACTTTCTGGCAGCTCTGCAGTGTCCTGCATCCATGTCTTCACCAAGTCACTCTGATACTGCTGTGTGATGGTTGACACACATATTCCTATACTGGCATCTGACTTGAGTGTGGAATTAACCACTGACTTTAATATGCTCAGAAAAGTTGACCCAATAGACATTTTACACTATTGAAGTTTCACATGAAACCAATTCCAGATGTTGAATTTTATAAATCAAGGAAAGTTAATTGAAATCCACATTATATTCATGATAGTGTATTTTATGTAATTCTTTATCCTCTCCAACTGTGCAAACTCTCTATTTTCCTGATGAGGAAATAATCACACAGAAGGCTACCACAACAGGGCCTGCAGAGTAGACTAGTGGTAGCCAATACGAGAGTCTAGTAGCAGCATGGGCTCTGGAACCAAACAACAAGGGGTTCTGGCTCTGCCACTTCCTAGCTCTCTGTCCCTAGGAAAGTTACTTAACCTCTGTGTCCATGCCTCCTCATCTGTTAATTGGGGATAGTAACAGTACATATTCAGTGGGTTGATATGAGAATTGAAAGCACTAATATATCTAAAGCACCTAGAAAAATTCCTGACATATTAAATGCTCAATAGACATAGCAGTAGCAGCAGCAGCAGTAGTAATATGACATAAAAAAAATCAAAGGTCTGGGAAAGCCGGGATGGCTCGGCGGGTTAAGTGCTTGCTTTGAAGCCCTGAGGACCAAGGATCGAATCCCGGCTCCGGCCCATGTGGACCCACATGCTGAACTGGAGTGTGCTTCCTGAATGTGGTGAGACCTCCAGTTCAGTTAAAAAAAAAAAAAAAATCAAAGGTCAGAACTTTCTTATATGATATACGTCACAGGGGTCTCCAAACTACGGCCCGCGGGCCAGATGCGGCCCGCAAGGCCCTCTCATCCAGCCCGTGGAGACCTTTTTATCTGAATAAAATAATATTAAATAATTAAAAACAACATCTATGTTTTGATTCTTTTTTATTTAGACCTCGAGTGTGTAGTCAGCCCCCAAACTGCTGTTTGATAGTTAATGCGGCCCGCAGGCTGAAAAGTTTGGAGACCCCTGATTAGGAGAAAGCCTATTTTAGAAGTAAAATACATTAGTATTTTTCACCTACTTACATATATGTACGGATAACCAATGTCAGTAGCTTCATTTTCTAATATGAAAAAGTCAACAGCACATAATGCTGAATTCAAAATGACACCCATTGAAACACTGACAACTCCAACTCAGTCAATCCTCTTACATGTGACATGTTGATGTAAAGAATTTTGATTTTTAGAAATAAGAAACTTCACTATAGACTACTTAGACACTTACAGCTATAATAATTTTAATGTATTTTTTTTTATTGTTACTAGGGTTACCTTGGTCAGTAAAAATTATATAGGTTCCAGGTATACAACTCTTTCCATCACCATATATTCAGCTCCCCTTCCCTCCTCTATCCCCCTCCCCTCTTATTCTCAGGCAACTACTAAACTATTGACTGTGTTCATGAGATTTTTTTTCCTTTGTTTGTTTAGTAGTAGCCTAATGTAGAAGCAATGACTTCTATGCCAGCTTCCTGCCATTAATTTAATTATATTGGAATTCTGTAGACTGAACCTAATAGGACTTTTATTTTAAAAAAGAAATTTTTAACTCATCAATACAGAAAACAAACTGATGGTTGCCAGATGGAAGGGAGCTTGGGGGGCTAGGTGAAAAGGTGGGAATGTGGAATGGCTCAATGGGTTGAGCACTTGCCGTGGCTCCAGCCCGTGCAGACCCATATGCTGAACTGGGGTGAGCTTCCCATATGGGAGGCCCCCAATTCAGTTTCCTCCTGGGCCGTGCTTCTCCTGTGGGAGGCCCCGATTAGTTCCTGCCCAGGGTGTGCTTCCCATGGGGGAGGCCCCTGATTTTATTCCAGCCCTGTATGGCCCCACATCCACCTGTGGAATGAAACTACGCTGAAAACTAATGATGTACAGCTGTGAAGACTGTTCTGGGCCCTCCCCCTTCTCCCTGTCTCTCTCTCTCTCTCTCTCTCTCTCTCTCTCTCTCTCTCTCTCTCTCTCTCTCTCTCTGTCAAACAATCAAATAAACCCTTCAAAAAATAAAATAAGAAAGAAGGGAAACCAGGATGGCTCAGCAAGCTAAGCACTCGCTTTGTAGTCCTGGGGACTGAGGATCGAATCCCAGCCCCAGCCCATGTAGACCCAAATGCTGAGCTGGGGTGTGTTTCCCATGTGGGAGGTTCCCAGTTCGGTTCTTGCCCCCTCACCCTCACCCCCACCCCAGTTCAACCCCTGGCTCAAGGAAGTGTGCCACCCATGTGGGACTCCCCCAGCCCAGTTCCTGCCCTGCATGGACCCTGCCCACCTGTGTGGAAGGAAACCATGTCCAAAGATGGTGATGTACAACTATGGAGACTGCTCTGGGCCCTCCCCCTTCTCTCTGTCTCTGTCAAAAACAATAAAATAAATCTTTAAAAAAAATTTTCAGACTGACTTATAATGTGGATTATGACATTTGTGGTAGAAGTGAACATAAAAGGTAACATTAATCATCTTTACACCTTCAGCAGGATGCTACCTAACCCAATACAGATTAAAATCTATTTTTAATTTTTAAAGGCACTTAAAGAAAATTGAATCTATGCCTGAGAAAATGCTATAGTTTCAAACAAATCAAAGTGCTATTAGATCCTATTCAAACCTAACCTAGGGGAAGCTGGGCTGGCTCAGAAGGTAAAGCGCTCCCTTTGCAGCCCTAAGGACTGAGGATCAAATCCTGGCTCTGGCCCATGTGGACCCATATGCTGAACTGGGGTGTGCTTCCCATGCAGGAAGCCCCGAGTTTGGTTCTTGGCCCCTGGTTCGGCCCCTGGCTCTAGGGGGTGTGCCTCCCATGATGGAGGCCCCCAGTCCAGTTCACACCCTGCAAGACCCCACCCACCTGTGTGGAACAAAACCATGTCAAAAACTGATGAAGTTCAACTATGGAGACTGCTCTGGGCCCTCCCCCTTCTCTCTGTCTCTCTCTGTCT
>PVKE010040340.1:0-14637 GCA_004027555.1 Craseonycteris thonglongyai
ATCAGTTGTATGCCTTTCATCAGAAATCATATGCTTTCCCAAATAATGACAATTCCCAACCTTCTTGGATAAAGCAGTTATGCCATTCAGCTTTATCTCCTAAACAAGATATTGAGACATTCCAGAAATTTAACTATCTTTAGTAAGAAAGAAAAATAGTTGAATCACTAAAAAAGCAATTAGTAGATAGCAAAATATACAGTGACATGTACACGTCTGTTGAGGCTTCTAAAAATCAAATTTGATGGATCATTACACCTGCACATTTACAAAGCAAATATATGATTTTGAAATTCAGTCAAGGCAACCCTCAAAAGGGTCTTCACCCTGTCCTGCTTCTCCTCTGCATACCCCAGAATCACAATGCAGTGGTGGGATCCCAGGGGGTTGTACTGCTAGTGGCAGAGACTAAATATGAAAGTCAAACCCAAGCTTCATTGCACACCCAGTGTTTGGGAGGGGATGCTCTCCTAGGTACCCACAAGCTCAACTTACCTCAAGCATATGCTGGCATCTCTATACCTTCATAAAAAGCAACTAAGAACAGAATGAGTATTTCAGAGCAGCTCTGGGTCCTCACATAGGAAAGGTCTACCTCCTCTACTTCTACCTGCCTCAACAGAAGATGGTAAAATATATGTGAAAGGAAGTCTTGCCTTTTTCTCCTTCAGCCCTGGGGAGCTGCCTTTTCAGTCTGTGTGTGACAGTATTTGCAGTAGGGGGAGAGTTGGTGAAAAATGAGGAAGGATTCACAGAAAGTTGTTTTTTGTTGTTGTTGAATTGAAAGTAAGTTTATGACTTTAAAATGTACAGAACTGGGTCTCAGTAAAAATGAATTGCGGTTATGAAAGACCAGAAAATGAGAGCAAAAATATCCCAATACTTATTTAACGAAGTCATTATCCTGTCTGATGAGGGATTTGATGTAGTATAGCTGAGACAGAAATTTGAAAAATTAAAATGCTTTAGGTTTTATTTCAACAAATTGAATTTTAAGAATAAACTCGGGGAAGCCAGGATGGCTCAGTGGGTTAAGCGCTCACTTTGCAGCGCCGGGAATGGAGGATCGAATCCCGGCCCCGGCCCATGCGGAACCATATGCTGAGCTGGGAGCTCCCTCAGTTCAGTTCTCTTTCTGTCTCTGTCTCGATTATCTCTCTCTGTCTAAATAAATAAAAAAAATATATATTTTTTTTTTAAAAATTAAAAAAATAAAAGAATAAACTCATTATATAAGCAAGGATGGGGGGCACTGAAAATAAGGGCATTTGTTTTTTCCTTTTTTCTTTTTTCTTTTCTTTTATATCCCTAACTCAGCTCTAAAACATGAGTCCTGACAACTGAGAGTCTTGGTGCAGGTTTAATAGTCTCTGAGGTATTTGTTATTTTCACTATCCTATCTAGCTATTTTATGTTTCTTTTCTCTTGAATTTGAGACCCCTTTAATTCTCTAGATCCCTAAGGAATCTTTCTCATTTTTTTTCATTTTAGATCTTGTTCCATTTCACTGAGACTCACATTTCCTTAACTAGTGCTTCCCATAGAGAGCCATCAACATTGTAAACCCACCAGAATCCTTTGGGTCCTGTTTCTTATGATGTTTGCTGCCTCCAGATAATGGGTGACATGGAAGAGTAAATAGATAATGAGACCATATTTCAAGGAATTCATTGGCAATGAGAAGGCTTCTGCAAACATTCAGGCATTTAGATGAGATGACAGGGTTCAGGAATTATGCTCAGGGCAGTCCACAATATTAAGTCAAAAGTAAGGGCAGATTCAAGTAATCAGGGCCCAGCTGATATGAGCAATTTAAGAAAGAAGCCACTGCGGTTGTCTGTTATCTGTACTCAGTAAAGAATTTAAGAATTTGAGCTCCAACTATCTATCAGAGTCTGGAGAGTAAGCTCCATCTAGAATGCAGAAGTGTTACATGGTTCTTCTAAGCACTGGGACAAGGCAAATGATGGTCTGAGGTTAAATGGTACAGTCATTAATACAGTTGCAATGGATTGATGAGTAAGAGCGATTTTAATTGCAGTTGGTACTGAGAGTAAATGAAGGCATTCTGTGCAGAGCTATTTTTACTTTAAAAAACTTTTTAGTCTAAAAGAAAGGCAAATTTAGGTTTCATAGAAGAGCTGAGTCTCACTGATTGCAAAATACATATTTGTCACCATGGTATAGTTTATTATTCAGTTTCTTGTAGTGGAGACTGCTTAGTTGTTAAAATCCACTACACTTCCTTCCTGAGCATATAAATAAACTACATTTCCCAACTCCATTACAATTGGGTGAGGATATATAACTGTGTTCTATAATTGCATTAGCAAGAATATTGAGAACAATGTGAAAGAACTATTATGACAGCTGTCATCTTATATTTTAGTAATTTTAATTATAACTTACAATTTTGATACATTTTAAGTAAATAGGTAGAGGGAAGAAATAAATGAATGAAATAAGTGCCTATTACATTTTTAATGTCTGTGTCAAACATAGAATGGGCAGTTTATGTCATCAAATACCTTTTTAGCATTTATGCAGAGGTGACTCCCAAGCAGATAGGCTCATAAAAAAATGCAGCAGCACAAAGATACTCTTCAAAATATTTTCTCAACCAAGATGGCTCCCATTTCTGACAAGTGGAACACCCATGGGACCTTCCTTGGCTGTACGTCTTTTTTGCTTTGCCTGCATAATGATAATAACGCCATACTAATTCCTGATAGCTGTCTCTCTTTCACAGGTTTCATTCTTCATATTATAAAACTATTTTAAAGAAAAGGTGAATATTTATATGTTATAAAAAGAGCGGTTACAGTTTGTGAGGATGGGGACACAACAGGGGTGTTTTGCTCCTTAACTGCCCTAAACTCAACTAATAGGAAGACAAGTTGCTTCACACCAAGTCATAATTAGCCTAAATGCTTTAACAGGTCAGTTTCCAATAGCCTCCATCCATTAAAGTTATTTTGGTCTCCAAATGTTTGCATGTGTCCTCAAGAGGTTATCCTAAAATAACCTGAAATAGATCACAAAGTTGGAGCTGTTGAACTAGATAAACTTTGAATTCAGCAAAGGAAAGATCAAAGCAAATACTAATATATGAATATGAATTTTACACTGGTTTAAGTAGCATATGGGAAAACATAATAAAGAAGCATTCATTGTCATGTCAGCTGTATTACAGAGATTGGAGAGTTTCATTCACAACTGAGTGGGGTCTCTTGTTTGGGGGATTCAGGTGGAAGTGTGTGGGGAAGGTGTCCGAGGAGAATGTGGAACACTGCTTTTCCTTATTCATTTTTCTAACCCAGGCCATTCTTTCACCGTGTTCATTGAACTCTGTTCATTAGAGTAGGTAGATATAGCTAAACTCCTTTCTTTGGGGTAGATGAAATCTCATTTTCTGGAGTCTAGTACAAAAATCCAAGGGGTCTGCATGCTCAAGGTCAACACCCAGTGCCCACCCTACACACTCGCATTCACCCTGAAATCACTCCATTGCCTATGCTTTCTGTTCTTGGTGTTCAGACTGGATTTGGCTGACTTCCACTCACTCTGAGTGTTGAACAGACTTGTGATTGCCTTCAATCAGAATAAATAAGAAGATTACTGTGGCACAACAAATAAATTATAGGCTAAGTCCTGTCATAATAATAGTTTTCATTTTTATAACAGATTGGCTTGGGAGATCTTGAAAAATTTACAAATATGGTTTCTCTTGTTTTGCTGATAGGAAAACAGCTTTTGGCACCAGTTTAGGTTTACAGATCTCAGGGACTACAGCCTGAAAAGAGAATGCACATTTTGAAAATTTGGACTCAGTTCATTAGAGCAAGATAATAAAAACATGACCAGGCTCTGCATCCTCCTGCTATTTGGAGGAGGTGGATTTGCTGAATCTGCTAAAGAAATATTTGGCAGAGGATTTATTGTTCCCGGCTTTGAGACTTTGATAACATTTAGAAATGCAGAATGTGAATCCTAAAAAACAATAGCAGAGGGTCAAATGCTAACTGCCATCCCCAAAGAAAATCCACAAACAAATCTGCCACTTTGAATAAACACTTTTATTTACGGAGTACAATCTATTTGTTAGAATACCAAGAGGCTCTGCTTGGTTAAGTATTCTAATACAATTAGTAAAGTAATATAATCAGCTGTCCTTAATAGACATCAGCTCTACAGGCAGCATCACTAAAGTTAACAGTCATGCTGGAGATGGGACACGACACTGCAAATGAAGCCAGATGTACACACAGAGGGGTCTTAGCCCAGAAGGATTTCCTGGGGGAAATATTCATTAAACTGTGCATCTGGTAGCGTGTTTCAGAAACCTCATCTTCTAAATGATCATTTGGTATATGTAGTTTAAAATAGGCTTCTCCCAACTCACACATTTGAATGCAAACATACAAACAATGCTCTTAAATAAATTAATATAATATCATCAAAAGTACTGCTCAGACAGAAGGATAGCTTCCTAAAAGGCAGTGAGGCAAACTAATGGAAACCTCCTTATCTCCTACTGTTAGAGAAATTTTAAAAATCTACCTATAGGGGTGAATTAAAAATGGTCATAATTCTTTGCTACTTCTCACATTGAGAGATGGGGCAGGGGAGAGGGGATCTGTGTTCCTTTTCCTTGAATCTGAGCAGGCTCTGTGACTGCATTGGTGAGCAGAATCGTGCTGAGTGACATGTTAGTTTCCAGACTCAGGCCATAGAGATGGGACATTTCCACCTTCTATCTCTTAGAACAGTTGCTTTTGAAACCCAAGTGTGAGGAAACTCAAGCATTCTCATTGGAGAGGTTCATGGAGAGGTGTGGAGAGGAACTGAGGCCCCAGATAACAGTTCCAGATGATTTTATAGCTGGCAGCCAGCACCAATTTCCTATCTTTGAAGGCATCCCTCCATCCTTGCCATAGCTGATTCAGCAAAGATGAACCACTTCCATGGAATCCTGCCCACATTGCAGATTTTGGCCCAAATAACTGAATGTTGTCATTTCAAGCCACTAGGTTTGGGGCAATTTGTTGTTGCAATGATACATACCTGGAATGCTTGTCAGTAGCTAAGCAAGCTGGCATTTTCTATTGTCTCTATTTGTAAACTCATTTCCCTCCCTAAAGTACTTAGCTGCTATTTTCTCTAGATCAGCGTCCCTCATTGGTAGCTTGGAGTTTACTTGCATAGCTCAATCCCAAGCTTGTTAAATCGCTAACACAGTTGTTGCTGTTTACTGTCTGGCTATACATCCCTTTCTGTGGTTTTCTGAAATTCTTATCTGGGGAAAGAAGACGGCTTACAGCTCCTTCCTGCACGAGCTCAAGAGTGGGAGAGAAAGAATAGCTTCTTACAAGAGTTAAAAGCCTTTATGTTATTATTAATTCAGATATTTTTGTTTTGTGTATTTATATAAGATGCAATACATTTCCTGTTTAAAAATCACAGTTACATGTATAAATTACTACAGTGATAATACTGTAAGAGAATTATTGGTCTCATCCTTACAGCTGTACTATGGACCTTTTCTCTTAAGTATTCTCTGTGAATTATGACTTTTTCTCTTACATGCTCACTTTCTGTCTACTGATATATTCAAGTCTTTCCTTTATTTTAAACAAATTGAATCTATCCCTCAGCCTAGCTATTCTTCTAAGCCTACTACCCTTTCTTTCTTTCCACTTATATTATCAAGAATTTTTAAAGAGTAGTTTACACTTGATTTATCTTCCCATTTAACCCACTATTCTCTCTATGTCTCCTATGAGTTCATCAGTGACCCCTTATATCATGAAACTAAAGGAACTTTTAAACCTAGTATTATTCCCCTGCATATCATTTAACACCACTAACCATTTCTTCCTTCTTAAAATAGTAATTCTTTCATCTCTGTGGTATTGCTATCTCCATGTTTTTCTTCCATCTCATTGCTCCTTAAGCGCCTCTGTATTCCCATCAGGTAATTTCCTTTTCTCTTTCTAGATGATCCCTTTCATTGCTCTTTGGGCCAGATCTCTCTGTTGAATTCTAAACCTTTATGTTTAACTACTTATTTGGTATCTCCACCTTTCCTATATTGAAATTGTCATTTTAATCTTGTCCAGTTGTGACTAAACTGTCCCATATGTTTTCAGTTTCAGTGAATGACTTTTCCCATTTGTCCAAAAGAAAACAGGACTCAAGCTTGATTCTACTCTCTCTTTCTCACATCTCCCAAGTTCAATTGCTAAGAATGTCTCTTCTAACTTCATTAAACTTAAATCTGTCCACTTCTTTCCAATTGCACTATTTCAACCATATCTTAGGCAGTCATCACCTAATAACCCTTTTCCTGTCCCTCTGCTTCCTACATGACCACTCCAATTTATTCTTTATTTTTCAGTCCACAAAATCTGTTTGTTTGTTTGTTTGTTTTACCTTAGCAAAGAAGGATTTTTAAAATTAAGTTTATTGGGAAGCCATTGCTAAATAAAATTATATAGGTTTGAAGTGTAAAATTCTATAAAACATCACCTGTATATTATATTGTGTGCTTACTACCCAATGGCATTTCTCTTTCTGTCACCATATACTTGATATCCTTTACCCTTTTCTACCTTTCCACTAAAATGTTGTATGTGTCTGAGTTTTTGTTTATCTTTCTTATTCATTTGATATTTTCAGTTTTTATATCACACATATGAGTGAAATCATATGGTTCTTGACTTTTTCTCTCTGACTTATTTTGCTTAGCGTGATGATCTCAAGATCCATCCACATTGTCACAAATGGCAGTAGTTCATCTTTTCTTGTAGCTACTATTCCATTGTATCTGTGTACCATATTTTATCTAATCATCATCAAAGGACACTTTGGTTGTTTCTATGTCTTAGCCACCATGAATAAATGCTGGCATGAGCATAGGGGCACACATATCTCTATGGATAAATGTTTTCAAATTTGGGAGGTAGATACCCAGAAAAGAGATTGCTGGATCATATGAAAGTCTGAATGTATCATTTCCCTATGTAAAAATCTTCAAGGATACTTATGCCCTGTTTGGACAGAGGGTCTTTCATATTCTGTGCTTCCCAGAGCTCTTCTTCCCCTGTCCACCTTTCAGTTGCTGTGAACTTTGCACAGGTACCATTCAAATTCCTTTTGTAAACCATCATTTGAAAATAGCAGGTCACAGTTAAAGTTGTTATGAAAAATGGCAGTCGGCTAGATCACCTTTTTTCATAGACTGTTTTTTTTTCTATGACATGCTGGGCAAACCTCAAGCTGCACCACATTTAAAATGATACCAAAATCATTTGAACTTTGACAAAACATCTCTTAAGAGTTCTACCTGCTAACTTTAGAGTGCCATTTATTATGATTAAATATCCCTTTTGAACCTACAACCTTCTGTTATTCTTTATGAGACCATTCCTGACTACATTTTGCTGAATGATGGCAACACATGTCACATTAAATTTTTCTTTGCCTTGTTTCTCTTTTCAAACTAAAGCCATTCTGTTCCTGGACAGAACATACTGGGACTGTATGGTGATTTGAATCCATTCCCTTTATCAGTTTTCAGTAACCTTATGTAGGAATGTGTAGATTCTTGTTTAAAAGACAAACCTGTATGTTTATTCTTTTCAGATTGGTATAACTCCAGTTTAGACTGTGTGGTGTCAAGCTAAAATATGCATTTTAAGACTGATGTTTTGTTTACTCTTAAAACTCAGGGTTTAAATTCAATGTTTTTAAACAATTTTAGTTACACTCCAGTGCAATAGCAAAGCCCAAGGAAAAGCTCAAAATAACTCAGCTTATACTTATCGATTTACAAATTGAGTAGCTGATCATATAAACAATGCATAGAGCAAAGCCATGGTCTGATTCAGATATTTTGAGGCTTTAACTTTTGCTTTTAAATAGCTACATACAGTAGTACTTTGCTAGTTATAAAAGTTTTTTGGGTTTTTTTTGTTGTTATTGTTTTAAGACGATTTAGAAGTCATTCTTTTCTCTTTGTTTTGAGTATATCTCTGGTTGGTTGATTACCTTGAGTTTCATATATACCAAGTTATATTTAGAGCAGGGTATTTTAAGATGATGGTTGCTTAAATTTGAACACATTTTAAAATTACTACATTTTTTACTCACCACCCCCACCATGTTAATGGTTTTGTCATTACCGTATTTTTTACCTCTTTTGTGCATGTGTATTTGTGTGTATCCTTTAATTTATTGTTTTATTTATACATAATCTTGATACTTTTTTTTCATTTAATCTTTCTACTAACTTTATAGTTTGTTGATTTATTGCTTTTAGGAAGTGTTTGCCTTTGTCAGTAAGAGGTTTTGTTTTCTTCTTCTATACTTTCTTACACATATTGTTGTTCTTTTCTACATAAAGATGTTCATTTAACATTTCTTATTTTACTAGTTTAGTAGTAATGAACCCCCTTAGCTTTTTCTATCTGGAAAATATTTTATGTAGTCACTGATTCTAAATGATTGTCTTGCTGTGTAGAATAATCTTGGTTGTAAGTCTTTTCCTTTCATCACTTTGAATATTATCTGTCAGTCTCTTCTGACCTGCAAAGTTTATTTTGAACAATCAGCTGACAGTCTAATGAGAGCTCCTATATGTAACTATCTGCTTTTCTTTTGTAATTTTTAAGACTTTCTGTCTTTAATTTTTGCCATGTTAATTGTGATGTGTCTTGGTGTGGGCCTTTTTGGGGTTAGATTTGTTTAGGACCCTGTACTTTCTAGCCTTGTATGTCTATTTTCTTCACCAAGTTAGAGAAATTTTCAGTTATTATTTTTTCAAATAGGTTTTTTATTCATTTCTCTCACTCTTCTCCTTCTGGGACCCCATGGTGCTAATTTTGGTATACTTGATTTTATCCCAGAGGTTCTTTAAACTGTCTTCCATTTTTGTTTCCTTTCTTTTTTTCTGTCTTTCTTTCTTATTTTTTTATTTTCTTAATTCTGTTCCAATTGGTTCTTCCCCTACCTTATATTTTCGATCATTGGTTCATTCCTTTGCTTCACCTAATGTGCTCATGATTCCCTCTAGTGTAGTGTTTATTTCAGTAATTCCATTCTGGTACTCTGTGTGTGTGTGTGTGTGTGTGTGTGCGCGCGCACGCGCGTGTGTGTTAATATGTGTATGTTTTCTACTTTTTTTGGGGTGTGTGTGTGTGTGTGTGTGTAAATTTTTCACTGAGTTCTTCTGTTCTTTCCATTAGTTTCCCTATAAATAGTGTATTGAACTCTGCATTGGTTTGATTTTTTTTTTTGTCTCCATTTTGTTTAGTTACTTTAATAGAGTTTGTCCTGGTTCATTTGGGACATGTTTCTTTGTCTCCTCAATTTGGCTTACTTTCCATGTTTGTTTCTATGTATTATGTAGATCTGCCAAATCTCTAGTCTTGAAAAAGTGAACTTATGTAGAAAGTGTCCTGTGTGTCCCAGTGCCACAGTTTCCCTCAGCCACCTGAGTCTGGTTCTCTAGGGGTGTTACTGTTTGTGTTGCATATGGCTTCCTGTTATAATTAGGCCTCAGTTGCTACAGGCAGGTTAGTGGATGGAGCTAATTCTTTGGCTGACTCACTATGATGGCAGGTGTGACTATAATGGTAAGTTGTTGTGCAGGGGCTGACCCCATGAAGAAGTCATTTTAGCAGGACTATGGTGCCAGGTAAGACTGTGAAAAAATGGGTGTGTTGGTTATAGAGCTGTTTGGGTTAGGGTCTGGTAGCATTGAAGCCAGCTGCCAGACATGTTGGGTCTGGAATACCTTGACAGGGTTTGTGGTATAAACTAAGGTCATTCTCCTCTTATTTGGGGCTTGAGACTGGTTTGGTAGGAACTAGGAAGTGATTTGTGACCAGTTGCTGCTTTTGCTAGGTTTGGAAGTGCTTGGAAGAGGCTACAGTACAAGCCTAGCCCAGCTGCTACTTGTGCCAGATTTGGGACCATTTGATGGGAGCTCTTATATGAGCTGAAGCCAACTGTGACTTGTGCTGGGCTTAGAGCCACTTAATTGGAACTAAGGTGCAAGTGGAGATCAGCCACCACTTGTGTGGGCCTTTGGGCCACTTAGTTGGTGCTAAGATCAAAACCAATGCCAGCCATCACTTGTAACTGACTTGGGACCATTTAATGGGCACTGTGAATTTATACATGGTCACCCACCACTTGTGCTGGGCTTTGAACTGCTTGTTTGGATCTACAATCCACTCCAAGTCCAGCTGCTGTTTGTGTGGGTTTTGAGGTCTTTGAGTGAGTCTTTAGCATGAGCAGAAGTAGGCCACTCACGTGGAGGAAGTGCTGGAAGAGACTAGCACCAAGTTAGTAAGTTGGGTGAGGCAGGGCAGATGACATTAGCTAAATAAATGGAGAGTACAGACTGGATACCAGCCTGCACTTGACCAACTGGGTGGGAGGAGAGCTCAATAAAGAACAATGGTAACTACCAGTGCTGCTGTCCCCTGGAGAAGGGTGCCCATACCTGTCTTTCCTGTCCTTGCACTAAAGTTAGTCAATTTCTTTCCTTTCCATATGTCTCTGGCACTTTTTGAACTGCTGCCCCTGTGCTGAAGCTTAGAGCGAGTGAATTTGTTTGCAAGCCTGTTAAGAGCAGCACTTCTATCTATGGCAGTCCTTTGTCTTTCTAGGACATAATCCTTACTGGTTTCACAACAAGAAATTTTGGGGACTCCTCTTCCTGACACATGTGCCCTGGGCTGTGGAGATTGTTATGGGGCTGGGACCCCTCACTCCTCAGGAGTACTTCTGCAACTGAGATGTCCTTTGCATGATCATCATACCACAGGTGTGAGACCTGCCAGTGCCACATCTCTTCCCCATCTACCTGCCTTGATGTAACTTCTTCCCCATGTCCTTAGTTATAGGAATTCTGTTCAGCTAGTCTTCACGTTGTTCTAAGTGATGGTTTTTCTATAATTATTTGTAATTTTGATGTGATCATGGGAGGAGGTGAGTTCAGAGTTTGCTATACCATCTTGACTCTGCTCCTCAGTTCTCCTCAGTAATTCTTAAATATGCCAAGCTACATGTATAAAGTATATTTCATAGAAATTTCATTAACCTTATATCTTAATTTATTCATCTATCATCTCCATCTTAAATTTAATACAAAAAGAAAATCTCTTTTTTCTTTTACCTTAACTGATTTATTATATAGTAACTGCCAGATATATTATGCTATCTTACACAGTAAGAAAATACTATGTGATGCTATATTTAATTGCATATATATATAATTATTATTATTATAAATGTTTATTTATTGTATTTAAACTTTAGTTGGTGTTATAAGTAATTCTGAAACAAAATGACAATATATGATCTACATTTTTATTTACATGATTTATCCTTTAATTGTCTATAACTTTTAAATGTTTCATTTATGTCTTAGATGAGCCAAGTCAGCATTTATTTTATGGGCAACATCTAAATGCTTGTTAAGAATACATAAAGCTCTTATAGTTTTACATGGAAAACATGATTTCCATAATGGTAGTATTCTTGCAAATTTCAAATGGTGGATTTTATAGAATGTTTTTGTCAGATATTGTGCCTTAGTTATTGTCTAATAACTCTGTTTTTAAAATGTTTTGCAATGTTACTTAATAGAATTTATTTGATTAGTGTGTATCTGGTATTTGTTCTGAATTGTATTGTTATTGTGACTTCAAAGAGAATGCTCAGTGATGGCTTTTAAATGATATGGTGTTATAACTCAATTAGGATAGACTATGATCTTATGTAATGTTTTTATGCAGTAATGAAAAGTGCTTCATTTATTGTTTGTCTGCCTTGTGCTAGCTATTATGCTAGGTTTTTTAATATATAAATTTTATATCACCTTAATCAACTTAATACTTTAGAACAACTGTGAAACATAGACACAATTACAGATACACAAAACTGATACTTTAAGAAGCTAAAGCACTATTGGAAGGTCACACAGCTAATAAGTTCTAAAGCCAACATTTGAACATACACATGTTTGAATCTTTGTGCCTAATACAATATGCAGATAAATTGCTGGTGTCTTCTTAGGCTCCCTGAATAATTTTAGTAGTATATATGAATTACTAAAACACCCCCTAAGAAACTCAGTGGAAATTATGTGAAGTCGAAAGCGTTTCTACATGTAAAGATATTTAACCTAGTTTTATTTCTTGCATTTTCCAACATGTGTAATAAAAGTATAGACACCATCATCCAATGGAAGGCATGTTAACTTTAGCAATTTCTCTAAAACACTCTGCAGTTTGCATTATTGCTTTATTTTCTGCCAGTGATAAAGACTCAACTTGACAGAACACCACCAGAGCAGACAAGCCTTCAGTGATATTTATATGAAATAGTTGTTGCACAGGTAGGCTACTCTGATCAAGACTACTAATGAAAGAAGACCTTAGATCACAAAACTATTGGGAGAGAATGTGAACACACATACTCTATGTTAAGATGATTGAATGCAGGGGTATTCAATCCTGTGGCTTCCCAGTGCTGCGTTGGAAGAAAAAGAATTGTCTGGGATACACATCAAATATACAACCTCTAATAATAGCTGATGAGCAAAAAAAAAAAAGCAGAAACATCTCAGAATGTTTTAAGAGAGGTTATGAATTTGTGTTGGCCCATATTCAAAGCCATCCTGGGCTGCATGTGGGCCATGGGCAGTGGGTTGGACAAGCTTGGTTTAGTGTCTTTAATACAAATAACCTAACTCAATAGAAATTAAACACCTGCTGTGAGTTATGATCAATTGTTTGGTGTATCACAAGTTATAAAGTTAAGGAATACATATGTTTTGAATGGTTTACTGTTTTTATTTGTCTTTTTCAGATTATAGTAGAATGTAGGTTACTCTGACATAATTTGTTCTTAGTTTCTTTAATATGATAAACTTTCTTGAATGACAGAGAAGTTATAGGTGGAATGCAAGTTGTGTAGTTACTGTGGATATAGATATTATATGTGGTTATGTGTGTGGTTGTGTGTATGTGTGCATGTGTGTGTTTGGTAGTGGTGATCAGAGTTATAATAGTCCACATTTCTTGTATTCTTTGGCATAAGACAAAATTTAGTGACTTTGGTTTTGTTAAGACAAGTATACATGTTAAATTTTTTTAATTGACTACAAAAATGACACACTATATAGCTTCTAAACCAGTAGAGGGGAAAAAGATAACAAAGAAGCTCAATCAATACTACAGAGTGCAGGAAATTAGAAAAGAGAATTAAAGAACAAACAGAGTGAGAAGAAAGCACAAAAAAAGTTGATAGAAATAAATCCAAATACATTAGTAAATGATATCATCCATCATGAGTGCTAGGATAGAAAAGTTGAAAATTGCAGATACAGATGATACTCTTCAACAAAGGATCTTAGCAGAAATTCTAAAAGTTTTGAAATCCACACATTTATTCTGATCACAGCATAGTGGCTAATCAACAATGAGAACTCTGGGTAGAATTTCACGTATATTGAGTATTGGTAAAATGTCTGTTTTACCTATGCTAAAATGAGTAGCACCTCATTTAATGAGATTTTCTGAATCATTCCTCTTGCTCTGCTGTTATTTTCCTCCAATTTGTGACTATATAGCACAATTTTGTATATTAGTTTAATATTTGTCCTAATAACTAGTTGGTATCTCTACCAAAACAAAGACTATTTCTACTTCATTGTTCAACATATTCCCAGTGTCTGGGATTACCTGACACAAGGAAATGTCAATACATACTTATTGAATAAGTAAATGAACATGACTGACTATAGATCATTATTACCCTATGAAATAAAGAAGCACAAGCCATTCAGAAACATTGCTATAGTTAAATGCCTGAAGAATTCCATACGAGCTACATAGTTTTTTAGTTTTTGGTTTTTGTTTTTAACTAAAGTACAGGTTTTCTGAAAATATACCTGGACAATTATAATTAGAGATTATTAACAGGTTTATATCTATTCTGTTCTTTCACATATCATGTGTTGCATATTTAACATACTTTGTGTTAAACATCAGATCAAACAAACTGTGTATATTTTGAGAACCATGCACAACCAGGGCTTGCTTCAGTTGATTGTATGTAATTCTGTAGTTTATCTAGAAAAGCCATGGGACATGAAATTCTTGGAAGTTCTCCATTGGCTTGGAGTTAGCCTCATAGCAATTATCACAATTTGCAATTATGTATATTTTGTGTTTATATCTTTAACATCTGTTCTTCCCAAGGTCTGGATGATTATCCTCATAAATACATATATTTTACTGCACCTCATCAGAATTGTTATTTGTCTTCCTAGCACTATATAATCCCTTAAAAATGAAGTGATAGAGACTGTATCTGTTTGTAATAAACTTATTGTTGTTTGGAGATGTTTTAGGGTGGCATTAAATTTTATCATAAATTTCAGGAGTATTTTTTTCTCCCTAGGGGTCTTGGTATGGGTTTATACCAGAAATTATTTTTAGCTCACAGTGGAAAAAACTCTTAGAAAAAATAACATCTTATGAAGCCAATTAAAAGAAAGTTTTTCTGGGGAAGCCGGGATGGCTCAGTGGGTTAAGTGCTCACTTTGCAGCACCAGGGACC
>PVKE010040341.1:0-14637 GCA_004027555.1 Craseonycteris thonglongyai
AATATCATGCATTTTATTGTATGCATTTTGAAGCGTTATAATTAACAATAAAACTTTAGATTGTTGAAGAAGAAATAGAGCAGTGAAAAAAAAAAAACAAGTCCAGGAACCTCTAAATCAAAGGCCAAAGCCCTGACTATAAGGTGACAAAAAATTCTTAACTAGAAACAAAATAAAGTTTGGCTTTTAAAGAAGTCCCTAATTGTGTATTTATTAATTATATTTTATTAACTTGTTAATATTTACGGTACTTATTTACCCAGCATGTGGTAGAATTACTCATCATTATTAGCCATCACGAGTGGTGAGAGCTCTCAACTATCGTGTTGGACCTGAGGCAGCAAGTAAAATCTAGCATTCCTTAATCTCTTAGAGCAAAGAACAGCAATTCCTGAATTACAGAAACTAGAGGTGGGATTATCAAGGAGTTCTAGGAGATAGCAGTCATACATTTATCTTTTGTTAAAGCCTATTATGGGTGACTCTTTGGTCTCAAAACAAGAGACATTTTCTTGACAAAATTTTGAATGATCTGACTGTTTTCTCCTTGAGTCTTGTACTGCATTGAACAGAGTAAAAGTACTCTGGTAGGAATTTTAAACACAATACATAAAAAATACATTACACTGTAAATACTTACAACCCTTTCACTTGCATTCTCATAAAAAGAAAGAATCCTTTGTTTGGGGCACTTAGATTTTTATGCTACTGTCTGTAATTCTAAAGAATTGAAGAATTGTTTGTAAGGACTATAGTGTTGGAGAGTAAGCAGTAAAAAGAGAGAAAAAAAGAAAAGTTTCCAAGACTAAAAGAGTTGGCCTGAGAAGAACAGTTTTAAGAGAGAAAAATTAAATGGGAACTACTGCTGGGCTGTGTGAGACTCTGGAAAAAGATGAATGAAAAGAAGCTTTTAGGAATTTCTGTTATATGTTGACAAATATAATTCTCTTTGCACATCCCCTCAAAACATATCAAGTCAATATTGCTTTTCCTTTGAAAGTATTTTCACAGGGTTGAGGTGGGCCTAAGGAAGGAGACAGATGATCTACAGATGGTCCCCAACTTATGATGGAACAAAAGCAATACATATTCAGGAGAAACCCTACTTTAAATTTTGATTTTTTTCCTGGGTTATCAATATGCAGTACAATATTCCCTCATGAGGCTGGGCAGTTCCCAGTCAATCACACAATCTTGAGAGTAAACGATCAGTGTACTATGTTTTTTATATATTGTATTTTGTGTTTTTGCATCCCACTATGTCTACAATATGCCCATCAGAGTTTCCTGCTTCTGGTGAGAAGAGGAAGGCAACTACTAGTCTTCTTTTACTACATGTGCTATCAAAGCGAGCACCAATTACTAGTCTTACTTGTTAGCTAAAGGCTTCAGCAAAGTGTGTGTGTGTGTGTATGTGTGCGTGTAAGAACTTGTAAAAGACTTTATGGGATATATCTATCATCTCGTCATGTTTTTCATATCTCAAACCACAGACTTCTCTCCCAAACTCTTATTTTACACCATCAGCTACTTCCTTGACAGTTCTGTCTTGATATCTTACTAATATGTAAAATGCAACATGCCTAAAATCAAACTTTTCTTTCTCAAAATCAGTATCTCTTTTACAATTATTAACTATGTATACAGATGATCAATGTGCACATATTTTCTGAATCTCTCAATATGAACATCTTAGAACCTCCTTTTGTGTATTTGTTGCCACCTAGATTTATTATGAAACACATAATTATTGAGTATAGATGTGTTGAGTATTGATCTAGACACTATGGATACAGTGGTGAAAAGACACATAATCCTAGGTCAAAGTTAACAAAAAATATGGGATGGTTTTTTTTAAGAATCTCTTTCATTCATCTCTTTCCATTTTTATTACCGCAATCATAATTTTGTCCAATGTTTATTTATGCCTGAGCAATTACTATTATCTAACATTTGGATTCACACTTACCTTTTATAATCATTCACACTATTTCTTTATTAAGTTTTTATTTTCTTATTTTTTGCTTCAAAGCATCACATAACACCCATCATCTATAGCATGGAATCCAGTCTCTTTACCTAGTATTGACATGTCTCTTCATCTCCTTCATATGTACATTGATGCATATTATCTATTTATCATACTTGCAGCATGTCTTATAGTATTATTTTTGCTATACATTTGCTCCTCAGGCATGGAAACCATTCTTCTATTCTCCACATTTAGATGAATGCAAAACTTCACTGAAACAAAAGTGCAACCCATATTTATAGAATAATTTAAAATTCTTAGAACACATTCACATTAATTATCTAACTTGTTATTGTTTTGATCCTCACAGGGTTATAAAAGGAAAGATTGATTTTAGCTTACCCACTTTACAGATGAACAAAGTGAGTCAAAATAAGGTTAGGAATAAGTGGGTGACTAAAAGAAATTTAATTAGAAATTTTGAGACTTACTTTTTCTCCAGTTCTTTCCACTAAGCCATGTATTTAACCTGCTTATACTTACAATGAGGAGGTTAGAATTCCAGCATCTTAACAAATGGCAAATATATCCTCCTAACTAAAGTAAAATTGTAATGCTCTCTCCCTAGAGTAAATAACCAAATCAATTAGCATTCTATATGACACAAATGCTCTGCTATGGTATTGACTACAATCACCTTGGAAAGCACAAAGCCTTTTAGCTTTCATTTCATCTTCATCTCCCTGCCTAGGTGAAAACTATTTTTGATTTAATACTCTTAGCCTTCTTCTAATTCTTAGATTGATCTGGACAATGTAAAACTAGATTTGTCAAATTTGGGTTATGTATTGGGACTCAAAGGGAACCCCTGGGATGCCTCATAGCAGTTGGTGTCAACTGGAATATGATGAAATCCTGTAAGGACTGAATGGGCTATAAAAACTGCAGTGAGACCAAAGCAGCAGGGAAAATAGAAAACATTCTTTAAAAGTGAGGGAGAAAAAGAAGATGCATTGCTATGGAGATACAACCCAAAAATGGTGCTTGTCTTATGTAACTCTTCTAACTGAAATATTTCTCTCTGTAGTCAGGGAAAAAAAAAAAAGGGGGAAGGAAGGAAGGAAGAAAGATTGCTCTAAAACTCATCTTTTTTAAATTCAGGTTTCTATTCTTATACCAGCATGTATACAAAGAATCCAGTCACAGAACCACTCCTATTATATTTAAAGACAATGGCTGGATTTTTTTTTTGTTACACTTTCTGTATTAATAAAAATGGCTACTTTTTGTCAAAACCGCACAGCGAATGAACTTATTGGTTTTGAAAATATATCTTTCTTGTCTCAGTGAGAATCCTCATTTATCTTTAACATCTTAATATTAGAAATTTTTGTGTTTTGGCTATAAAATATTCCAATAGTGCAAGGCACAGAAAAGATAAGAGGTAAGAACAACAAATGGCATTTACTGAGCTCCTACTATGTGCCCAAACCTTTACCCTGGCCTTATTTTATTTTGCAACAAACTTAAAAGTAGGTCTTTCAGTCTACATTTCAGAAATGAGCAATGGAGGTTTAGAGAGATTAAGCAATGTGCCCAAGAGCTCTCACTAGGAAGTGGGTGTGTTTCACACAAAACTGGAGTCTTGTCCACTTAGAATAGCATTTGACATATACTCAGGAATCAGTAAATAGTAATCAAATAAAAATTTCTTTCAAAATAAAAATATTTTCTTACCTATGAAGAAATACTGGAAGTTAAAAAAGTCTGGTAAGAAGCATATATCATTGTAGAAACGTTACATACATGGTTTGTCTCTTAAAATGTGCAAAAACTATATTCTTTCTGCTTTCGTTAGAAAACACTTTGCAATAAAAATATTAAACTTTTTAAACCTCAAAGATTACATGCCTATTTATTCAACTAAGAAAGACATAAAAAGTAAGTTTACATAAGAAGTAAATTGGGAGTAAAGGAGAGCAGAATTTGCCTCTCCAAAATATGTCTCTTTGGTGTTAAGATTATTTTGAGCCAGTTATTTGTAAGAAACAGTAGACACAGAAGTTCTGAGAACCGAGTAAAATAATTTACGTTTATAAGGAAAATCTCTATTTGTATAGTGTCTCCCTCTCTGGGTCAAGAAGAATGACTCTAAATTTCTAGAAGGCAGTCTTATATCTGCATAATCACTACACAGCCTTTGTACTTGTTTACTGTGCTTTTTCTGGCTACATAATTGGTCTTCTACTTTCCAAGATTTTCTTTTGTCTTTAGCTGGAGATGTCACTAACATATGGCTTGGGCCATTTCAGGAAGTTATTCAGTTTGCCTGAGTCTCTCTCATGTATTAGGAAGTATACATGTTATCAAAATTCCATTTGTTTTTCTCCTATTAATCTATGTTTTATTATAGCAGTTGTCTCAGGCAAGAACCTAGAAGGGTAAAGAGAAATTTATTTTTTTCTCCCATACCAAAGAAAGACCAAAAGTGAATAGAAGCTTTCTATCACCTTTCTGAACTGATGGGAGAAGAACAACATTAATAAAAACTAAAGTCATTCTCCTCAGCCTCTTTTAAATGCTAGTGTCTTAACAGTTGAACATTATTCCAAGAAAATGCACTATGGGCAAACTGGCATGCTGCTTTGAATGAAACCTGTAACACCATAGTTGTAACTTTGCATTTTTGGTTCTTCCATGTACAGTAGACACTTAAATGGAATTCAAGCAACTAGCTGGTTGCTTGAGATCATGCCAGTTGGTTAGAGGGCCTGTTGCTTAAATTCTGGTTAACAGAGCATTTACTTACATTTATCTGGTATCTATCAATCCCTATGGATATCAGTTAACTGCAAGTCTACTGTATTTCAAACCTTAATGTCTTTGGAAGATATATTTTTTGTTTGCTTGTTTATATCTAAAACAGTCCCTAGTTATATTATATTTCACAATTAAACTTTTTTTCCGAAATGATATTTAAATTCCAGGGATAAAGATCTGTAGCATTTTGCTGAGTCTAAATATTTGTTGGAGTGGGCATTAAGATGAAAAGGAAAAATTCTGAGATATTCTAAATTATAGGAGGCCCGAGGATAGGATGTATAGATAAGAAAAGTTAATCATTTGACAGCCTGGAATTGAAATCAACAAAAAACTGAATACATTTCTGACTATATGTAGAAACTTTGAATCAACTTTTAGACTACTATCTAGAGAGTCTAGATAAAACAGCAGACTATGGGATGCTAAGACATCTTGCTTATGCATGAACTTTCTGGATTCTTGGTTATAAACAATTCAGAAACAGCAAGTATTTCTTCCTTAAGGACTATATACCTGTCCCAGGACTAGCCCTGCTTCACCCTTTTCCACCTCCTTTATATAAAGCTAATGTCAATTCTTTGAAAACAATTTACACCTTTCTTTTTTTCCCCCAAATTCATTGTATACAAGAAACCCATCAGCCTCAGGACAAGAAACAAGTTTGTCTTCTCCAGTTAGCCCTGTGGACGAATTAGATTGCATGCCCCAGGACCTGCTCCTTTTTCTGACTGGTATATTCATGTGACTTCATAAACCCTTTCTATCAGAAAAAACTTTTGGCCTTGAAAGTTTTTATTTAGCAAAGCAAATGATATTTATATTCTTTTATATCTATCATGTTTAGAGTGTCAGGCTCTGGCATCAGACTCAGGAGGATCAAATCCCAGTTCTGTCATATGCTAACTGTGAATTAGGACAAATTATTGAACCTTTTTATGCCTCAGTTTTCTTTAAAATAGAACTAGTAATAATAGTATCAATACAGCTCACACATAGTACTATCAAGATTAATGTAGGGGATGCCAGGATAGCTCAGCAGCTGAGCACTTGCCTCACAATTGCAAGGTCCAGGGTTTGATTCTGAGCCCCGGCCTGTGCAAACCCACATGAACTGAGGTGCAACTGTTAGCCACCAGGATGGCAGTGAAGGTTCTCACCTCCCACATCTACCTGTGTGGAATGAAACTATGTCACAATTAATGATGTGTAACTATGGAGACTTCTCTGGCTCCTCCCCTGTTCTCTCTCTCTCTCCCTCTCTCTCCCTCCCCTTTCTCTCCCTCTCTCTTTCTTTCTCTCTCTCTCTCTCTCTTTCTCCTGCTCACAAACAACAGAATAAATCTTTTTTAAAGATTAATGTATAGCTTATAAAGCATTTTACAGTGCTTGTCAAATGACAATCATCAGTGATTATAAAATTTTTATTATTAATTTTCACACAATCATCCATTAAAATACTCAGAAAAGCTTAGAAAAGAAAGACACATGAATCCAGTTTGAAAAATGATTAGTGTCTCTGTGGAAGGCCAGACTCTTTTCCTTCTCATGTCTAACCTCCATGTCTAGTACATGTGTATTTCCCAAACTAATTCATCCCCAGTGAAATTGGTTCCCAAGACAATGAAAGGCTCTTCACCAATTTCATTTCAGATGAAATTAAATCGAGTAGCACAAGTGATGCCACAAACTCTAAGTGGGCTAAGGATTCTGTGTATTAATACAGTCTCCAACTTCTCAATCTGAAACAGAATCATAACTTACTAAGGGTCAATTAATCATATTTGGATTAGTTTCCCTAATGTAAAAAAGGAGGAAAAATTCCACTATAACATTATTCCTATGGGATAAAGTTTATAAGGTCAAAGAGATCACTATTCAGGAAATTCAGGAAAATGACTCTTATTAGCTCTATGAGGCTTTGAAGCCCAATATTGAGGAGAGAGCTGATTCCTGCTGAGTTCTCTTTTCCTGGCTAGAACTCTGGTGTCTCTTCCTCTCCTTATAAAGTAAGGGTTCCACTCCTATGACCTCATTTAATTTTACCTCTTAGAAATCCTATGCCCAAATGCTAAGTCATGTTGGGCATTAGGACTTCAACATATAATTTTTGAGGGTGACACAATTCATCCATAGCAAGGACATAGCTCTGGAAGAAGTTTTATTATAAATATAAAAAAAATAATAGTATTTTAGAAATTGGATATGTATGCTCCTGAAGGAAATGGAAGACACATAAGCTTTATGAAACAAGTGGGTATTGAGAAGCAGCACACTGACCAGAGAGGAGCAAAAAGTAACAGGAAATGAAAAATGCAGTGGAAACAGTGAAATTTGGAACCCAGAGACTTCAAATTACCTTTCTAAATCCCTCAGGTAGAGTAGTTATCCCTAACGCCTTTACTCAGTAAACAAAAAAGGTGTTCTGAACAAGTTCAGTGACTAAAAGTAACCTCATGGGATGATCCGATCATAAAATCCTAACTGAGCAGGTCCTGGTGCACAGCCACACCTCAGGCCTATAACATCCCTAGCCAAAGGTTATTTTTGCCTGAATCAAGCCCTGTCCATTGTTTTGGTACATCTCGGTTAATACTCCTTTGAAAGCTTCTTTTTCAGATGCCTGGGAGGAGAACCACGCTAAAATAGCACATAATCTTGCTCACTACCCTGTAATCTAACCATGGAGCTCTCTCTGCCTTGTTTCCTCCCAGGTTTATGTAATCTTCTTTAAATTCCCTTTTTAATTTCAAATATACAGAAACTAAACCATCATCATGCTAGAAAGCATTTTCCTCAGTCTGTTCAGATACTGTTTCCAGGTACATCCAATAAGCTGTAATAAACCCTTAAAGTTTTTTTATAGGTTTGGATGTTCTTACAGTGACAACACTAACAAAGGAGTTACTATAACTAATGCATTTTTTTCTTAACATCTTCTGGTTAAATAAAAATTTTAATGAAGAAAACTTCAAGAATTAAATAAATAAATTGTAATTTTAAGTAAACTGTAAATTGTAGTATTTGATGTGAGGAGGGGTGTGGAGAGAGAAAAACAGATACATTAAAAAGAATAAAGAAGGACATTAATAAGGTATGGACAAGTCATGGAGAACTCATATGAAAACAGAAGTGGTAGGGAAAATTAGTTAAGGAAAGGGTAGAAATAAAGTAAATACTATAAACTCTGTTAACCAGAACTCAAGCAACCAGCACTCCAGAGCAATTGGCAATATTTGCCAGTTGCTTGAGATTTTGCTGGTTGCTTGAGAGTGCCAGTTTGCTTACGTTCTGGTTAATAGAGAGCCCACTTACATTTATCCAGCATCTACCAAACCCCATGGGTGCCAAATTGAGAGTCTACTGCAGTAGGAAAAAGAGAAGCAAAATGCTACCTTGGGAACAGAACTTGTAACATTAGCAAACATTAAGAGATGATCGAAATAATGACAATGAGGAGAATAATAAACATGTTAAAATCAGAAGTGTTCAGATAAGAGTTCTATGGTATTTTCATAAAATCTTGATATGTTTTCTTATGTAAGTTACTTTAGGGAATGATTCTTGTCTTGCATCACCTTTCATCCCCATAGTGCCTTGTAAACAAACTACATTTCACAAACATTTGTGGATTGTTGATTCAATAAATATTGATCGTGTTTTTAGTACCTACCAGATACTATGATAGTTGCAGAGGATATAAAGATAAATGTGCTTTGGTTTCTAACCTCAACATTAGTTAAAGAAAAATATATTGTAGATATCCATTATTTACTCCAGAAATAGAAGCAAAAATCATCTAAAAACAAAGTGTTGAAGAGGGACTAAAAGTTAAGATTGTGGGGGAATGATAAATTTCTAAGTGAAAATGAAAAATTTTAACATCCATTTGAATTTGCTAACTTGAGACACCCTTCTCCATATTGGTATCAAATACTCCTAAACTTAAATGTTCATGATCTTTGAGGGCTATTCTTTAAATCTTCAGATTTCAGGCTTAACTGAATGATTTCTTCTAATTATTCCATTAATGCCATGCAACACCTATTTTTATAATAAAGAATATTTAAAAAGTTGATTTTCCCAAAACTGCAGAGTTAGAGTGGGGCAGAGTTGAATAACAAGCACTGTGGGTTCTTAAATCTGGAGATTTGGAGAGAAGACTCATAGCTTTGGAATTCATTCTTTATAATTTGCTTTAATAGAGTATTATGTTCTCTCTTCTATTTTAAGATGAAACTCGGAGGAAGTTTAATTACAGAATCCCATAGCATTATTTACATGTGTAATTCCAGCCCACTCTTCTTTCGATTTCAGACCAATCAAAAATACGAGTCAATTTTAGGGCAATGAGGAGAGCTCGAAGAAAAACCAGGAAGTGAGATCATTCTAGTTTAAGCAATTACAAAGTTACTTCTTAAATCAATCCATTTCTAGCAAGTCCTATCATATAAATTCTGCCCAAAAGAGTCCAGCAAAAATGAACCAGCTGCCAGAGTCTTCTAACAGCTCAGCTTTATAATAACTCTTCTTTAGAATTTTGACTGAAGCCTTGGCTAAATCACCAGATGGGTTTGAAAAAACATCATTACCAAGTCCTTATGTGAGTTGGCAAATTGATGTCAACAAAGGTTTTGTGCTTTATCCAGACCAGCCCATGCTGAGGACTCCAAAGTCTGACTTTCAGTACTGAAATATTTTCATCTAAAAAATATTTCCCCACAGAAACTCTGTGGCTTTGTGTGCATTCTGTCATTCTCATTCATTCTGTCTTGCATGCACTCTCTCCCCCATTTCTTTTTAATAGAAAAAAAAGGTTTTAAGCTTTGACCTTATAAGAATAAAATATTTCATATGAGTACCAATTCCAAAAGACACCCTATAAATGAAAGGTTAAATCAAGAGTTTGGAGACAATTTGAGGGGCAATTAAAACCTCTGGGTACTTAAAACTACATGTGTGTATGCGTGAACACGTGTGTGTATATACGTATACATTTCATTTTCCTTTTGTATACTATCTCTTTGTCCTATTTGTTACATGAAACAGATGGTGGTTCTTCCTCTGAGAAAAGAGAAACCCAGGTGACCAGCTACCAGCACTGTAGGAAGGCGCTGTCTTTTGAGATACAGTGGTTCCCCACCTGAAACTGAGTTTTGCAGAAAGCAGGGCACAAGCAGTTCTAGAAGGAAACATTTTAAATTTTATCTGTGCAGAGCTCACCACCTGGGTTGTAGAATGGCCCATCTGTTCACATTAGCAGTCTCCATGAGAGGCCAGAATGGCTACTGCTAAATTGAATGTTCCACGTAGCCTCCATGCTCATTGAGAGGGGAGGCACCAAATGGCTCTCCCATGCTGGGGCCCATCCATGTGAGAACACTGATGCAGTGGTGACAAACAAACATGGCAGATGTCCTCAACAGGGAAGAACAAGCAGCATATTTGTAAACTATGCTTCTGGTCATACTCGACTCGTGAAGGTTAGGGTAAACAAGTACACAGAGTGTTGATTGAGTTAGGAAGGGTCAAGCAGAGAAGCACAATATTCTGAAATACTAGTAATACATTCGTTATATTTTAATATGGATTTACTTATTCAGTTATAACGTTTGTAATGTGTCCATCACTGTCTCAGTTCAGAAAAAAATTCTAAATTCCACCTTGATCAGGAGATAAGGTTTTTCCTTCCATGTCCTAATGTCTCAAGAAAATTTCTAATGTGTCACCCACCGTTCAAGGAAGTTTATAAGACTGGGAGATGATAGAGTTGTCTGCAGGGGACAGTGGGGAGGGGATACCACTTGCTAGGACAGCTCAGGAGCTCTGGTTTCCTCCCATTTTTTTCCCTTATCTTCCTGACCAAAGATCTTTCTCACCTCCAATCACATCAAGAACACAGATCTCTCAGCTCCATTCTTAGCACCAATCTGTACTTCCTCACCCTTTTCTCAAACTGTTATTCACCCTTTGAGAGAGAGAAACTTACTTTGCAACCTTACATTTTTTTCAAATCTTTCTTTTCAGCCCTTAGGGCAAATGTTTTTCTGAATACGTGTTTCTCTCCTTGGATAAGCTTAAAAAAGAAAACAAATTACTCACAGGCTACCATTGGCAGATGAAGGGGTCTAAACAGGTCTCCCCAAGATGTGCTGCTTTGGTGTGTGAATTATTTTGAGCTGAAGGCAAACAAGACCCTGTGACTCAACAGAAACTTTACTTCTCAGTGAAAGAATTTAAATTGGGGACTTTGCCCAGAACAAGAGTTAGCACCAGCAATAACTTTTTGTGACCTATCTATAGGGCAGGGAAAATTTCTAATTATGGAACATCTGCTCTTCTAATCAGCCTGCCGGTGACGCCCTTCCTCTGTGAATCTCCAGGGCTCTTACCTCGTTCCCTGACTCAAGATGCCACAATACAGGGTCTGGCAGAAATAATGTCCCCTTTCCATGAGCTGGTAATCTGTACCAAATCTTTTATTATAAAAGCATAAACATGTAATTCTGTAACATAACAGTATCACACTCCAGATAAAATGAGACACTGCATGTCTCATTTTATCTTTCTGTCTCTGAACTGCTCATGTGTGTGTGTGTTCTCTGACTCAGGTATGTGGCATTCCTCTATGTATGTATGTATTAATATTACAAATGTGGTTATTTTTCTTGTTAAACTGTCTCATGTAAACTGAGTTCTTAGACCCACCAAAATAACCAATAAGGATAGAATAAAATGTCTTCCTCCCCATACAAGTCAGAGAGAAAAAAAAATAAAACAAATATATATGGACTTCAAGGAATAAAACTAAATTTGTATATACATTATCATGTTTTCCTCAGAATAACAATCCTATGTAGATATCATTCGTTAGCCATTCTGTAAGAGGAGAAAACAGAGATTCAAAGAAGTGCTTAACTGACCTCCCCAAGTTTGTTGAGCTGAAAAATGTGGTCTATCTCAAGTGCAAAGCTATGATATGAATTTGAAGGTGGCAGAATATGCCACTTCAAATGGTGTCTTTAGCATTCAGATTATTTTAAGCTAATTATTTTGAGAAATAACAGACACAGGAGAAGTTCTGAAAACCGAATAGATGGTACCCTTTATTTATAAGGAAAATTTACAATTATAAAAGAAATTTCTGTTTGTGTTTTCTTTTTTGTACCCTGACGCTAAAGATGACTCAAAGCCGCAAGAAGCTTATCAACAGAGAAGAAGAGAATTAAATCTGCGTAACAAACCTTATTCTTGTTTACTGTGCTTTTCCTGGTAACCTCCCATAACTGGCCTCCCCCAAGTTTAACATGTTTCACCTTTAGCTGAAGACAGTATTTAAAGTGATGGCTTAGGCCATCTCACAGAGTTTACTCATTTTTCCTGGATATCCCCCATACATACATGAAGTATACACACTAATAAACCCATTTTTCTTTTGTTAACCTGTCTTTTATGACAAAAGGTCTCAGCCAAGGACTAAGAAGGTTGGAGGGTACATCCCTCCCCTAGAAGTAAAATTGAAATTATAAAATATTGATTTTCTTTTGGCCTATTGGAGTTATAGCAAGTTGTTATCTTTTAACCTAAGATATCACCATTGCTTATAAACTTCCTGCACACAGAAATCAACTCTCTTCTGCTCACCACAGTAACAGCCAGCACTTAGTGCACTGCCTGGCACATAAATTTAAATATTTGTTTGTGGTATGGATAAAGGGTCCAGATAGAACTATAATTCATGTGTTTCCTACTTTTTTTCTTTTCTAGTGTTGATAAAAGTTCATATAACTCCTTAGCCTTAGGACACAGAGTTGGACAGATTAGTATATTCACTCACAGGTACATAGGTATTTCAGTGTTTCTTGAGTAATATAGTATATTAGCCACTTGTGATCTTACTTCTGTAAGTAATCTATTGATAAATAATGGAGGTATGTAGCGAATGAATATCTCATTATTTAGCTTTTTGTATGCAAGCAGAACCTATTTACTTTGCACAATGTAGAGAAAAAGTTGTCCATGGCTCTCCTTTACTCTTCTCTGTTATCAAAAGGTATATTTTTAAACTTTACATATTTTATATACTTTATTGACTGGACAATAACATCAACTAGGTAGTCTGTCAACAAAAGGAGTTATTTAGGAAAAGGAAAAAAAAAAAGTTCTCACAGCCTCAGAACATGCCTAACCTATAGCCATGTGCAGGGTTTGTCTATATGCCACGATGGAGGATCTACGTATAGAAAAAAAAAAAAGGAAGTAAGAACTATAGACTTTTCTAAACAGACGGTTAGGACCATAAAGTTCAAGGAGCCCAGCTCTGACAGACCTCCCTGCCTGATAAAATCTCAGTTCGTCTTTTTCAACTTCTATAACAATACTTCTATGAAGATTTTTACAAATGCAGTCAGTGGAAGGCTCTATAAAAATGTTGGCTCCTATTACTTCAAAAGGAGAAAGTTTGGGGAGACCCAAGATGGCGGCATGAGAGGAGAACGCCGATAACTGCCTGGGAAGGGCCTTGTGAACAGAGGAGAATCCACAGGGGAAACCCTGAGAAGAAACCTCAACTAAGAGAACCACACAACACGGAACAACACACAAAGGTTAGAGAAAAAAGGGGAGAGCGGGAGAGGAAAAGGGAAGCAGCGGTTCGGGGACAGAGACTCAGAGCGCGGCCCGGGGCTGGCAAAAACAAAGGGGGATTGGGGGACTACGGTCACAGTGGAGCTGGATCGAGGGTGGGCTGGGAGCCGAGACCTAGGGAGCGTGGAAGCCCCACAAGACTGTGGACAATTTAACATCCGAACTCAAGGGACAGCACACGGTGCCCTAATCAGATCACAGAGCCTAAAGGGGAAAAGGGACTGTGGAGCAGGGCGGCGGCACTTCCCGGCGGGCGGGGTGAGAGCAGGGCACCAGCCCGCAGCAGCTCAGCACCCCTGATTTACGGAGGAGACTGACTGTGAGGGGGCGCCTTCTGAGGACAGGGCTCTTGGAGTGAGGGCTGGGGCTTGAGTGGGCACAGCTGCATTGGACGTGCTTGGAGTGAATCCGGCGGTCTCAGCAGAGCCGGGAGCGTAGAGCGGCTGCCGCCCGAGCAACGGCCTGTGCGCGCAGGGGTTTCGGCGCCCCGCCCACCGGGCCTCCGCAGTGCTGCTGCCAGCGTGCAACTGGGCTTTCGGCGCCCTGCCCACCCGGCCGCTGCAGCACTGCTGCCTGCTCCTGAGTGCGCAGCTGGGCTTTCGGGGTCCCGCCCACCGGGCCTCTGGGGTGCTGCAGCCCACGCGCAATGGGGCTGCTGACCAGGTTGCCGCGGTGTCATTGCCTGTGCACGCGGGACTCCGCGGCCGACTGGGGCCAAGCCCAAGCCCATCCAAGTGCTGACCTGCAGGTGTTGCCTACAGATACCATTAAAGGAGGGGCAGCCAGGCAGAGGATAGAAAGACCAGAGCTCCTGTGCCCCGCCCGCACTGAACCACCAGCCCCACTGCTGAAAGAGAAATCTGTTATTGTGTCTCAGGTCCACCCTAGCACCTACTCACATGCCCCCACCCCTGGCCACACCTTTACTACCCTGCTATCTAACAGCTAAGACAGCAACCTGAAGTGCCCCAGGACAAAGAAGCTGTCTGCTTCCCCCAAACCTCTCCCAAAATCTCCTTCTCCCACAACTGAGTCCAAAAGAAAAAATAAAGAGAAGCCCATCTGATAGGCAAACCCCCAGAGGGAAAACAGACTCATGCCTAAAGCAAAAAGAACCACATCAAACACAATGCACACCTCAGAATCCAAAGCCCCTCCAGAAGATCAGGGGCAGTCTTTAGTAAAGGACCTTGCACACT
>PVKE010040342.1:0-14637 GCA_004027555.1 Craseonycteris thonglongyai
TAAGTTTGCCCCTGGATTACATCCCACCCTGAAAAGGGCCTTCCTGGGCTGTGACAATAGACCAGACAAGAACATGACATTAAAGAGATGTAACCCCAGAAATATAACATCCCTATGTTTCAACCTATTCTAATTGTCTTCTTTATGTGCTATTCATATACAAGAGGGGCACCCCCCCAAAAAAACCAAAATTTATTTATAAAAAATTGTGTACTTCTTATATGTTTAAACTTCAGTCACCTTCAAAGCACTCTCCATTTGATGCAACACACCCAATGAGAAACCTTTTCCACTTTTCTGAACAGTTTTTGAACTCGTAAATTTTGACATCTTTTAGTGCTTCTTCCTTTTTTCATTTCACCTCTTCCACATTGGCAAAACATTTCCCTTTAATGTCATTTTTCATCCAAGGGGGGGTGGGGGGAAGTCACTCAGGATGAGATCAGGTGCATAGGAGAAGGTGGGGCCTGGGAGTCATGCCGTTTTGGGTCAAAAACTGCTGAACACTCAGGGTGGTGTGGGCAGGTGCATTGTTGTGACAAACATTATGCATGTAAATCACCCATTGTGAAATGGGCAAATGCATTGAAAGTCTACAAAAAAATTTCACTGACGCTGAATTCAGCCTCTCACACCACCACCAGCTGGTGCACTGACGCAGACGGGTTCCTAGAACACTCACCTAGCAGGGAGGCCTCTACTACAAGAGACCTGCCCTCCAGAGATAATCTGTTTGGGGGGGTCCCCCCTTGTATTTTGAGAAGCTATGCATAAAATGAAAGATATTTAATATGGAGGTAGATATGAAGTTCAGCCAATTCTACATTACACGACTGATTGTTTAGTGTCAAGGAATCACTTCTGGATAATAGTAAGAATGGAATTAATATCCAGTACATGTAACACGTAAAGCCTTCCCCTTGTCTCTTTAGAGTAATACAGACTGATGAGCGCTAGTAGCAATTTAAAACAAAGAACTAACTCATGGGAAGCTTTTAATATAATAGTCTCATTTCCGGCTTCCATTACCTACTTGTCTAAACTTAATCTGCTAATTTCTAGTCATGTATTATTTTTAAATAGAAGTCACTTAAACATCTGCTTTGATTTCTTTGAGCATGAAAAAGAAGGGAAATGTTTATAAATGTGAAAGATATCCATCCCTCTCACAATTTTAAGAGCAAACATAATTTTTAACTCTATCAATTGCTAGGTGAAGAAGGTTTATAATGGAACATTCTCAGCAAAACAAGTGTACTGATAGATGAAGTGGTTTGTAGCTATTTCTTAAGAACTTTTCGAAGAAACTTAATGCTTTGGATGTAGAAGAAAGGACTGTTTGTATTTTCACATGAGAATGATTAACAGTACAAGGAACTGCTCTATGAATAGGCTGTTAGGAAGGGAGAAAAACTTGCAGGCAAAGCTCATGATAGTGCAGACAGGTAATCTTTTTTTTTTTTTTTTAAGATTTATTTTATTGTTTTTGACAGAGCCAGAGAGAGACAGAGGTAGATATAGAGAGAAGTGGGGAGGGCCCAGACCATCTCCATAGTTCTACATCATCAGCCTTCAACATAGTTTTGGTCCACATAGGTGGGTGGGGCCATGCAGTGGGGCAACTGGGCTGAGGGCCTCCCACCTGGGAGGTATGCCCCTTGAGGCAGGGGCCAAACCCGGGGGCAAGAACTGAGCTGGGGACAAGAACTGAGCTAGGGGTGAGAACTGAGCTGGGGGCGAGAACTGAGCTGGGGGTGAGAACTGGGCTAGGGGCCTCCCACATGAGAAGCACACCCCAGTTCAGCATATGGGTCCACACAGGCTGGGGTCAGAATTCAATCCTTGATCCCCAGGGCTGCAAAGCTAGTGAGCTGTCCCGGCTTCCCCCAGAGTGATCTCCTAAGTCTAACACAGGCTGCCTATAGGTAGTGACCTACCAACATGCCATGTTTATTCTTTTAATGAACTGAACATGCCAAGCCAACTTTCAGTTAAAATGAAGATTGAGTTATCCAGATTTTAAATTGTAAAAGCTCTTGCACCTCTTTTGGTATCTTGTAGGACCTGAATTTTACTCCTATCCCACCACCCAATGAAAAAGTAAGGCATGGAGAGGAGGATCAACCCACATGAGCAATACTTGCAGCTTAATGAGAATGATTTTTTTTTTTAATTATTGCCAGAGAGAGAGAGATTGTTTTCTATTAATTTAATTATGTATCTGTTCCTTCTTACTTGGCAACACACAGTAATAGTTTTGTTTTCTGCTTTTGTTTACAATATCCTCTACATTTGTGTTTTAATATAGAGCTAGGCGAAGAAAGAATAGCACTATGATTTAAATGAAAATCACTGTAAATTGTTAGTTCTACAAAAATTTCCTGTGACTTTTCTCTAGTTAAGGACAGTTTTGTATAAGAAAAGACCCCAGGCGTCAAAGTGAGACTGGGGTTTAAGTCCTATCACTGCTATTTATCAGGGGGTCTGAGACTTTGGGATCCACTTAGACTCAGCCTCTATAGAGCTCCGTTTTCAGAATTGCACATGGAATGGTAATATCTTTGTGAAGAGCCTGGTAGGATTAAATGAAATATCACCTGGAAATTGGTGGCAGAAAGAGCATACAACCTATTTTAGAAGCTTTAGGAGCTTTAGAAGCTAATGACGCAAGTAACAAAAGCCATACAAGGTACCGGTATCTTATAATATGTGATTCAACTCATTTTAGATTTTTCAAAGAGCTTCATTTCTTGCAGGTTTTATTATCAGACATCAATAAAAATAAGTTAAAATAATTATATTTTAATAATTAAAAACCCTAAATAAAGTGAATTAAATAATTCAATTAAATTTTCATAAAAACCAAAAGCCAGAACGCTTAACGATTTTAGAGACGGAGTCTAAGTCCAAAAGATGACAAGTTCTTACACAGCAAACACATCATTTTACAGACAAGGGAGAAGGGTAAAATATAAAATAAATAACAAAAACCTTAGTTTGCAAAGATATATGTACCCCAGTGTTCATCTCATCACAGTTCACGGTGGCCAAGTCATGGAAACAACTAAAGTGTCCTTTGATAGATGACTGGATAAAGAAGTTGTGGTACATTTACACAATGGAATACTACTCAGAGATAAGAAAAGAGGAAATACAGCCATTTGTGACAATGTGGATGAACCTTAAGACCATCTTATTAAGAGAGATAAGTCAGACTGAAAAAATCATATGACTTCACTTATAGGTGGAATATAAAACTGAAAGTAACAAAGAAATAAAGACTCATGAGCATAGTCACTAGTTTAGTGGTTACCTGAGGGCAAAGGGGAGTAAGAAAGGGACATCAAATATATGATGATAGGAAGAGAACTGAGTCTGGGTGGTGAGCACATAATGCAATACATAGATGATGTCATGCAGAATTGTACTCCTGGAACCTATGTAATTTTTACCAAGCAATGTCATCCCAATACATTTAACAATTAAAAAAAAAAAAAGCCACTGTTTGTTTTTTTGTTTGTTTTCCCTTAGCTTTCTGAGAAAGTTGAGTTTGAATACTCATTTTTAGGGAGTTAAAATATCTAGTCTGGTTCCCACAAAACAGCCAATCAGATTATAGTAGAATCTCCATTAACCAGAACTTAAGCAATCAGTAACATTTTTTGACTGGAGCTTGAGATTTTGCCAGTTGCTTGAGAGTGCTAGTTAATGTAGTTAATGGAGAGTCTACTTACATTTATCTGGCATCTACCAATCTTCATGAGTGCCAGTTAACTGAGAGTCTACTGTACAAATATTTGAAGTGGTATGTTTTAGTGCTTTCTAAGAAGTACCCACATTATAATAATTTAGGGTACATTCCTGGGTCCCGCTTCAGACCAGTCAAATCAGAATTTTTGAGGGTGAGCCTCATGGAATTGGTACTTTAACCAATTCCCCCTGGTAATTCTGACCTAGAGGGGTTTTCAAGCCTAGCTGCACATTACAAACCAACTTAAATCAGAATCTCTAGGGGTAAGGCCCAGCATTATACTTTTTTTCAAAGTTCTCCAAGTGATTCTGAAGTGCAGCCTGGGGCATAAACCTCTGCTTTAAAGCACTCTAAGATGACCTGCTTCACTTGCCCAGGTGAAGGTTAGAAATCTGTATCAAACCATAAACCTGTCTTTCTGAGCAAACCCCAGCTGGGCCTCCCTACTGAGGTTAGGAGGGTCCTTTTACACACATATTCACTGGATTACCTATATCCACAGAGGAGAAAAATTTTATGTGTGTTCCCCTCAACTCCACTCCCAGTCTGAGCAATTTAGTTTCCAGAATGAAACTGATGCTCAAAAGGTTTTCGCTTGATTATTATCTTTTATTCTACTGCGACTTTTTGTCCCATAGTTACTCGATATATATTTATTGATTGGACATGGATCGCTGTCTTAGTCTGCTTGGGCTACTATAAAAAAAATACAATAAACTGGTGGCTTATCAACAATAGAAACTTCTCACAGTTCTGGAAGCTGAAGGGCCCAAGATCAAGGTGCTGGCCCATACCGTGTCTGGTTCATTGACAGCACCTTTTCTCAGTGCCCTCACGTGGTAGAAGAGGGTAAGAGAGCTCTCTGCTCTTACAGCTGAGTTATCTTCCAGAGGCCCTAACTCCTCATGCTATCACCTTGGGAACTCAGGCATCATTATATAAATTATGGGAAGGACACGAACTTCCAATTTCTTGCAGTCTCTTTGTCTTTAAAAGACTAAAAGGTAAGAAGCTCTATATTCTAATGTAAAAACCACAATGGTAGCCCACGCACCACACAACCCAAGGTGAATTTACAACTTCCAAATTCCAAATCTGGTGACAGGTTTATTTTTCTAAATTTACATAAGTAAAATTAAGATAGCTATTTGTCTACCACCATATCATGCAAAAAGAGTTAGACTAATTTGCAGCAAATTTGGACAGTATATTTGAAATGCATGATCATTATGGTACACAGAAAATGCACCTACTGGGGAGTACCATAAAGAGCTAAGCAACTGTCCTCCAGAATAGTTCAAATGCAGTGAAACACCCCTGTGACTGCTACTCAGGAAGAACAGGATATATATCAGGACACTAGTCACAGAAAACAGAACGGTCCAAACATGAGGCCAAAATCAATTGTCACAGGGCAGATGTTTTGAACGGCAGGCACAATCTACAACAAAATTGTTTCTTCATATGGACAATTCTATGTGGCTTTAGGGTGGGTAATAACGCACATTCATTCACTTTAACAACGGCTAATATTTCTCCTGAGCAAAACTGTGAAAGTCACTAGATATCTGCCAAATGACACGGGTTGTGCAAGGAAGGCTCTCTTAGCAAAGGAGAGAAAGCTGGTGCTGAGTGCCCACATGCAGTCTTTACCCAATACAGGGGTCAAGAAATGGCCTTAGCCTGGGGTGGAACTGCTGGATAGCACAAAAAAATAAAGAATGACATTGGGGAAGCCAGGATGGCTCAGTGGGCTAAGTGCTCACTTTGCAGCGCCGGGGACTGAGGATCCAATACCGGTCCCCGCCCGTGCGGACCCATGTGCTGAACTGAGGATCTCCCCCAGGTCAGTTCTCTCTCTGTCTCTGTATCTCTCTCTCTCTCTCTCTCTCTCTCTCTCTCTCTCTCTCTCTCTCTCTCTCTGTCAAAATAAAAACAAACAAACAAACAAAAAGAATGACGTTAAATTTTTGAACTACCATCTAAAGGCTTGCTTCTATGTTAATTTCTATTTTCCATATCAGCTTTGGACATTTCTAACCTCAGAAAACTGAAGAGAAAAGTAAAAATATTGAAGAGTTTCATTAGTAAAGACGATCCTCCTTCATTAAATATTAACTTACATTTATATAACTATTGATTATTTAACAATCTTTTTGCTACTACCTCACTTACTCCTCCCAATAATTCCTTGAATTCTGGAGAGTATATTTATATAAGGAAAAAATTAGGAAACTTTATGAAGGCTTGCATTTTTAGTTTCAGAACTGTTACTTTGCCATAGGTTTTTTTATTTATAAAATGGAGACAATTATATGTTCCCTAAAAGACACATGAGCTATTGCATTTTAATAGATTTCTAAACTGTAAGAGCTATGGAAGTATCAGATGCTATAACTATTCCAACTTTAAAGATGTTCAAATTGGGGCACAAAAGGTTAATGTGGTCACCCAGGTAAGTAAGAAATGTTGCTGTGGTTAAAATATAGATTTTCTAATTCCTTGTCAATATTTTTTTTCATATTAGCACAAATAGTCTCAGAATACTGGCAAATGGACTTCCTGACATCAAATCAAGTAAATATATATATATATGAGAACTGATGATCTGGGATAGTAAACACTGACAAAAAGAGTTTTTCATATCCTGACCATATCTTTGGGAAAGGAAGTATAACCACATGACTTTATATATTCTAAAACAAGTAGAAAAAATGAAAACAGAGTCCCTTCACAATTGGCACCAAACTTCACACTATGGTTAGAAACCATGATTGATCACTCATTAAGATAGTAATCATTCAAAGCCCTCAGAGAAAACCTCCTCTGATTTGAAATGGCTATAACAGCAGGGACTTCCTTCCCACACCATACACTTATTTCCAAGGGTTAGGGAATCAGAATCTTTGAAAAAACATCAAGTAAAACATCATAGCTTTCAGAATACCTTCTGATCCAAAAGACTGTTGGGCAGAAGGTATATTGAATGGAGAATAAAGGAAATTGGAGTAAATAACCACGGAGAATATAATGGGGCACTTGTATGTCCTATGTCCTCCTAAAGAAACATCAGCAGACTTCCAAAATATAGTCTTTGTTTTAACTTGGAGTCTAGCAGAGGAAGTTCTTTACCCTTTCTTTCCCTGTAGGACACTTATATCACACAAGTTGCCAACAAGAATGAAGGTCAAATCTCCAGGCTTTGAATACACAAAAGTTATCTTGTGTGACAAGTCTATGCAGTGGCTGTTACTCAGTTTTTCTATCTACAAGTAGATCACAAGCTCATGAGGTGGAAAGCCTTGCAAAGTCATCCTTTCTCCCATCTTAAGGCCTGTGTGTCTCAGACAGGACAGCAACAACGCTATTTTTCAAGAACAGCATCCTGTCCCCTCACAATGAGAGGTTATCATCTAGAAAAGATTGCTTTAAAATTAATGTTGACTTTGACTTTCCATCAAAAGCAATACTTGATGAGAGTATCTAACATTGCATGAATTGTCCAAAAACACCAATTTCATCTCCACACATTAATTTAATACCTATATAATATATAGTTTAACACTTTCAGAGAACTTATGTGGTTTGTTCATTTTTACTTAAATGAACACGGAAAGAGGGATTTCGGTTAGAGGCCAATGACCAGAGAAACATCCAGGATAAAGGCTGACTGGGGGTTGAGAGTTGATGGAGTGCTCAAGTATTCACCACAGCGGCCCAGGGAAATACAGACTGACTGGATTACATATAGAAAGTGCCTGCTTCCCACATGGACTATGTCCTGGTATAGGTGTAAGTGCCAGGAACCTCTGGGTAGGAACTGCTGCACACTAAGAACTATTCACAATTCCCACACAGAGCAGCCCTTTCCCTGGTCAGCTTTATGAGCAGAGTTACTTCATTCATAATCTGAATAACTCAACTTGTAGCTTAGCCATTTTCTGTGTCTCCTTCCAATGGGGAATAGAGTCACAAAAGCTGGTCACAATCCTCTTCACTGCTATGAGTTCAGGCAGTTGCTGCTGATGTGGCAATGGCTTTCCAACCATGCTGTGTATGTGCCTTACCTGGAGTGAATCCTTATCCCTTTATAATTGGTATAAATGGTTCAGGATCTGAAATGGGGCTCAGGAACCTGCAACATTAAAAAGCATCCAAGTGGTTCTGAAGTACTTAGTCCATGATCCTCACTTTTCCCAATGGTCCCCCAAATGTCCATAGCCCCATGGTATCTCCTTCAAGTAACCTACAATCATCCAGGTCATTTGCCTGGAATTCCACTGGTAGATATTGAGCAATCTTTAAAATGTAAATATAGGTACGTGATATGCCACATATGTATTATAATTGAAAAGATACGTGTTATATACATATGTATACAAGGTCTGACAATTAAGTTCATGAACTTGACACCATGCTCTTTTGTTGGTAGCACTATACAAACAACTTGGTAAGGTTTAATAACCTTAGTATATCATGTCCCAGAGCTGTGTTTATGTCGATGTGCAGCATTGTCTTGCTGAGTAGTATTCATTATTATAGTGGTGGTGTTTTTGTGTGTCATTGTGAAAGTGTTAAAGCTAGAATTAGAGAAATGAACAAACATTAAATTTCTTGTTAAACTTGGCAAGAGTAGAGGTGAAGTCAGGGACATGTTAGTCCAACTTTATGGGAACAATGTTAGAAGAAAACGGCAGTGTACAAATGGATTAAATGTTTTTCTGAGGGAAGAGAAAGTATCACTGATGAAGAGAGGTCATAGTGGCCAGTGACAAGCAGAACTGATGAAAACATTGCAAAAATTCATTGAATCATGCATCAAAATCATCGGCTGACTGTGAGAAGCATGACAGACCAAGTAAACATTGATAGAGAAACACTGAGGAAGATCTTCACTGAAAATCTTGGCAGGAGAAAGGAGTGTGCAAAAATTATCCTGAAAGAGCTCACCAATGAACAAAAGCAAAGGAGAGGCAAGATGATGCTTTGGGCTGTAAACACTGGTGATGAAACATGAGTGTACCAATACAACCCTGAAACAAAGTGTCAAAGTGCACAATGGAAGTCAGCCAATTCTCCACAACCAAAGAAGTTCTGTCAGTCCAAATAAAGAGTCAAAACAATGGTGCTAACCATTTTTTTATATCAAAGTAATAGATCATTACGAATTTTTACTAACTGGAAAAATAGTCAACCAAGGTCACTACTTGGAAGTGCTAAAAAGGCTGCATGAAAAAGATAGACGAAAGTGACCTGATTTTTTGCCAACAACTTATGACTCTTGCATCACAACAATGCACCAGCTCACACAGCACTGTCTGTGCAGGAGTTTTTTAGCCAGTAAACAAATCACTGTATTGGAACATCCTCCCTACTCACCTGATCTGGCCCCCAATGATTTTTTTCTTGACCCGAAGAGACAGGATATATTGAAAGGAAGGCATTTTGATGGCATTCAGGACAACAAGGGTAACACAACTATGGCTCTGATGGCCATTCCAGGAGAAGGATTCTAAAATTGCTTTCAAGGGTAGACTAGATGCTGGTGTTGGTGCATCCCTTCTCAAGGGGAGTACTTCAAAGGTGAGCATAGTAATAATCATCAATGAGGTAGGAAGCACTTTGTCCAGGATGAGTTAGTGAACTTAATTGTCAGACCTGTTTTTTGTTATATTTATATTTACAGAAGTATTTGCACACTTGATCTTAGCCAAAAGGCTGAGAAGCAATACAAAAGTATTTCCATAAATGTTATACATGTTATAAATGTATTTAATGTTATATATGCTATAACTGTTATATATGTTATGCATTTGATGTTACACCTATATGTTACAAATCATTCATTAAGTACTATGATTCTATTTGCATTCATTAAGGAAGATACCTTTTCTTCCCTCATTATGTATTTAAATGAAAGGACAACTATAAGGCTAATACGCCTAACATTTTCCTCCATTTTTTACTTTCTTCTCCTCTCTGATCAGTGAGTGTGGAAGAAGAAATGAAGCCTCGCCACTTCCTCTCCCCTTTAGAAGCAGTCCTTCCTGCAGAGAAGAAACATTTGGGCCTTTCTGCTGTGGAGTACGTTATCGGTGCAGGCTCTGCCCTTGTGGGGACAGCTGTGCTGACCCAGCCAGACATGTGCCTGGATGGAAATCTGCCAGATTCAGGTTTAAAGTACCAGAAAATTCACTTGATAAAGCCCTACAGCCATATCCTCCAATTATCTTATTGTCAACAGTCATATTTTGATTTCTCAATTAGCTTCAAACATGGGACAGACATAGGGGTTCTATACCTTGGTTCCTTCAAACCTTTATTACATCCCAAAAGATGGGTGTCAGGGGCAACAGAAGAGTGGGTGTTTCTAAGTACCAACAGCTAAGTGGAGTATAAAGTATAGGGAATGGGGATAGAAGCAAGACTAAGGTAGACATTCTAGGAGATGGGAAGAAAGTATGAACTCAGCAAAAGGAAAATTCACATTGCCATTTCCCATGACCAGGCTCTGGGGTAGATTTTTATAGCATTAGATTCTCTTCAACAAGTAAAACAATCTAGCTACTTTAATCTTTTCTTAGAGATATTATTTATGTTAGGGAAATATAAATCCATGTAATAACGATATTCAGTTCTCTTGCAAATAAGAGACACTCAAATATTGATTCACTCACTTGCCAACATTTTTTGAACATTACTGTACAAAGTACTACTTTACGTGCTATGATTATATTACTCACAGTCTTTGACCTCAAGTAGTTTACATTTTGGTGAAAACAATGGACCAAAAATAGTAAGTACAATAAATGATTCAAGCAATAAACGCAAGGAGCTACTTTTCTAAGTTTAACAAAGCTTTGATGAAAAGGCATCTCAGGCCCAGACGACACAGGTCATCAGCATCCAGGACGCGGGTTAAAGGTCATTTCTATGGTTTGCCTAGCCATCAATCCTAAGAGAACGTCACTGAATTGTATTTTTGACTGGAGATGTTCTCTAATTCATGAGTTGCTCTTTTTCAATGACAGTTCTCTCTTCTGGTGTTTCTTTTAATTAATAACCCTGTGGAATATTTTTCATTAAAAATGAATTTTACCTGTACTATGAAATGTCAAACATGAACAAAATGAGTGATTTTTTTTCTTACAGGGACTATTATAAAAAGGAAAGATATTAGTTCACCTTTTCTTGACAAATGTGACTAGTAGAACGAGCTTGTTGAAGCAATATTTCTTTCTTCCCATACCAGTGGCCTCTCTCTATTATTTTCTTTCACAAGCAGATGAATGGATACAAATAGCATTAAAATAAAATTAAGTCCTTCAAAGATGCCATATGTTAAGGGCAAGTGAAATTAAAGTTTTTATGAAAGCAATATGCAGTTGCCTTTTACTTCTAAAAGTGCAATTAAAATTTAGCTTGAGCTCTAAATAAAAGAATGAACTTAACTCTTGTTTTACAAAAACCACTGGGTTAATACTAAGCACAGATCAGAAAAGCTCTTTTCTGTTTTTCCCTATGCTTCTCCTGAGTGCCTCACATTAAGAGGAACACATTAACATAATAACTCTTTCTATAGCCACAGGGGCATGGACAGTATTCCAATAGCAGAGTGCTCAAATAGACAACATTAACACACATAATTTAGGATGCATTTAGAATCTATTGTTAGGTGCAAGTTTTAGGTCAAGTTAAATTGGCTAATCCTAATCTTAGCACACACAGCAACACAAAGCACAAAAAGTTGTTCATTAACTTAGAGAAATGAAATCCTTAAACTAAAAGTGCCAAGAACCAAGCTTGACACCACAACCTTTTCCTATTTTCTTAATGTGTACAACTAGCCAAATCATTTTATCAAATGTTAGAGACCACAGTTGAGATTTTACCCCCAAAGGTTATGCTGAATGTATGCAGTTTGGAAAGAGGTAGAGTTTGATATTTCTTTTTGTTAGCAGAAGAAAGTAGGCGTTTTCTTTGGGAAAACTCAGCATTATTGTGGGCAAGTGCAGAAGTGTTTATTTCCACAATTCTCAGCACTGCATGTTGAATTCCTTTCCAGTACATATTACATGTGGCTTATAAAGAGGTGGAGGTTCTAGCTTCAAAAGAGATCAGACCGCCGTGCCTTGTTAATATTCCTTTACTTTATTATCATCAGTGATACTGAGACTACAGCCTGACATTCTCTCCCCATTAGAATTTGGAGGGAGGATCCTGAGCATCTGTTTGGCACTTCCACTTATGAAACACATCTTTGTCACCATCTTCGTCACCATTGTCATTGCCTTCATCCCTGCTATACTTCACTAAGACCTCACACAGGATAGTCTCTCTGCACTTCATACTCACAACAGCTCTGAGAGATAGGTACTAGATCCCATGTTTTATTCATTCTGAGGCATTCTGTATTTAGAAAAGTACCTGACATTTAAGAGGCATTCCCATAGTTACTGATTATGATTAATCTCATTTTACAGATGTGTGGACTGAGGCCCAGTGAGTAAACTCATGTGTCCATGCTCATACAGAGCTGGGTTTCTAGTCAGATCTTGGGACATTCCCTAGGAAAGAGTAAAAATGTTCCTGACCGTGGGTGTAAACAGGATTGCTTTCTATTTCTGAATTGAGTAGAAGCTATGGTCCACTTCTGCCTATAGTTGTTAGGAGAGAAGGAGCCACGTGTTTAGGATACATTTTCCTTTTTCCCTTCACCAAAACCACAACTAAAGATTCTTCTAAATTGAATGCTTAACACCAAATAAGAAAGAATTCAGGTGCTACGTGGAGAATCCCAAATATCATTTTTCCTTACTATTTCTGGGCACGTTATAAGCAATCAAATTGTATTTGTCCATAGTAATCCAATGGCAAGTCTAAATTTTTAATTTCCCAAAGAATTTTCTAACTTCTCAAAAATACAATCTTTACAAATTCTTATTAAAAATACATTCAAAAGTATCCCAGTGGGGGAAGCCAGGATGGCTCAGCAGGTTAAGCACTCATGTTGCAGCCCCGGGGACCAAGGATCGAATCCTGGTCCTGGCCCATATGCTGAAATGGGGTGTGTCTCCCATGCAGGAGGCCCCCAGCACAATTCTTGCCCTCTTTGGACCCCGCCCACCTGTGTGGAACAAAACCATGTTGAAAATGATGACATGCAACTATGGAGACTGCTCTGGGCCCTCCCCCTTCTCTTTGTCTCTCTCTGTCAAAAACAATAAAATAAATCTTAAAAAAAAAAAATTATCTCAGTGGTTTTCAGAATTAGAAAAGTGAATGAATCCGATCCCTCTTTCTTCTCTTCCCTACTACTTTCTGCTCAGTACTTACCGCTCCCCCACCCCCATGGGTATCAGGACCTACTACCAGAAAGGAAAACAGCATACATTGCCTTCAATTAATAAACTCTGCAATATTATTACTCAGCATTCAATCAACAAATGCCCCTGGTGTGCTGGCATAGAAAGAGCAGTTGGATATACGGAAAAATAGGTATTTCTCTACCTTTAAGAGCTTAACAATCAGTGTATGGAAACAGGATACCTATTCAATACACATAACCCTGTAAAGCAACATATAATAATAGTAAATATCGAACAAATGATACAGTGGTAGGTGGTACAGGAGTATGGAGAAAGTAGAGATCGTGTGGAGGTGGAGAAAATGGGGAGGTGAATGAAGAAGAGGGGGCCAGGCTGATCCCCAAGGAGGAGCTTAAGTTGTAGGATAAGGAGACTGGTTTCTTTTAGATAACAGCAGTTCAAGTGACATGGATCTTTTTCATTGTAACATGTTCTTTTCCCTATTTCTCTTACACTTTCTAAATCTTTGTAGAAGTATTTTATTTTATTTATCTTATTTTATTGTTTTTTCACTGAAAGAGTGGGGAGGGCCCAGAGCAGTCTCCATAGTTGTACCTCATCAGTTTTCAACATAGTTTCATTCCATGCAGGTAGGTGGGGGGAGGGGGGGAGGGCCGCAGGGCAGGAACAGGGTGGGGGCCTCCCACATGGGAAGCTCACCCAGCAAGAACCAAACTGGGTGCTACACCCCAGTTCAGCATATGGGTCCAGATGGGCCGGGGCCGAATTCAATCCTTGGACTCCAGGCCTGCAAAATGAAAGTATAACCCACTGAGCCATCCTGGCTTCCGCCACTTTCTAAATCTTGATCTTTTACTATCCTGTGTTTTTTAAATGTGATCTCATAGAGATTTTTCAGCTTCAAAAAGCTATCAAGTCTAGGTTTTGAATAAAGGTGTTTTTATAATTCAATAAAAGAATGCCTTTGCCCTTGTTTCCATTTAAAATAACCACTTTTATTGCTGCATGAATGACTATGGTTTGTCTTTATTACAGCACTGGTCACTTAGTAGTTTGATTTTTTTTTTTTTTTGAGAGAGAGATATTAACCAACTCTATGACCTTCTTAACCAAAATTAAGCAGTTGTATTATCAACAAACCAGAAAACACCTGAGTACTGAATACTTCCACTGTCTGAAATCTAGAATAGAGTAGAAGTTTTCTAAATTGGCCAGGTTTTTCTGAATTGGAATTGAACAAACTGAGAAAATACTTGGATAATTTGACATTCTGTGGTATGTTATGAACGTATTTCTGGAATATGGATTTTTGACCACGAAAAATACAGAAGTGCCTGTGCATTCAAAAAGAGACTGATAAAATTTTTATGAAGTTTGCTCAAAAGCTGAAAATTCAAGTCTCTTCTTTTGTTCAGTACAGTAAAGTTTTACTCTCCAAGCATCAAATACATTGTCATAGAATTTCATTTGTTGCAAGTCTTTTCTGCTGACAGATTCATCCTGATTAATTTCAAGTTTTTAAAGCTCTCTCTCTCTCTCTCTCTCTCTCTCTCTCTC